>OW804097.1:114650168-114740064 GCA_942159475.1 Sthenelais limicola | reverse complement strand
CACAACTAAACATACTGCAATCATCAACCATAAACCCAATTCAAGGGTTCATATCAATCAATTACTTTGAATTCTGAATAATTATTACTAATATTGAACTTTAGTACATGTACATACAGCACATACATAGTATGTGTATTCATTATTGCACAGTGTTCTTGTGGAAATAAAGTTAAATAATGATGAAAATTTTAAACCTCATTCTTGTCTTAAATTTGTGGTAACTTGCAACTTGACATACATTGTGTCTTTTCATTTCACTGTAATATATCTAATTAAAGTAATGTTTTAAGAGTGTATAATATTATTTACATCATGATTATTATCTTCTGTATCACATTAAAAAGCATGACCTATCGCCTAAGAACATATCCAAACCGCGACATGCTGACCTACTTGTTACGTTTACATTAGCGTTCTTCGAGATACATCGTTTGCAGGATCTCCCAATGGTTTTTTTTTGTACAAATTTATTTGTTCAGGAAATTTTAATAAATTATCATTTATAGATGTTTTTCATTTTGTTTTAAGAACATAAGGTTTGTCTGCTGCGGCTTGCATTCTCAGTGGTGGTAGGCCTAGTCCTAATTTTACAGAATGCCAACACATCCTGCTGATTTATTCATTCTATGGTATTGCAAGAAGTTCAGAAT
This sequence comes from Sthenelais limicola, assembly GCA_942159475.1. Lineage (NCBI taxonomy): Eukaryota > Metazoa > Annelida > Polychaeta > Phyllodocida > Sigalionidae > Sthenelais > Sthenelais limicola. The sequence goes on along the minus strand of OW804097.1, from coordinate 114,739,411 downwards.
AATTATTCAAATTATTTTATTCTGATTTGTGTGATTCACTGAATTTCGCTCATAATGGGCCACCTGGTTAGACTAAGTGAATGAAATAAAAGCATCGCGGGATAGTTATGCTTGAAGAAAGAGCAAAGAGCCCCCTCTTTCATTTTGCTCGCCTTTAAATTTTTCCATTATTATCTCCATTCTCCATTCTATTCTCCATTATTTCATAATTATTATTTCACCTTGTTCAGTTCGGGTAGTAGCTCAAACAGAACATACTCAGACAAGATCAAACATGCTGCAGCCATCTTTCACAACCAACCCATGACTCCGAGGGAAAAGGCTGTGTTCTGGATAGAGCATGTGATGAAATATGTGATGTGTTTCAGGAAAATGAGTCATAAGTCGCAAAAAATAGATTTTGAGATACCATTATATTTGAAAAGATGAGATCAAGCCGATTCCAATGATAGTAAACAGTCTAATAATCTAATAAGTATTTCTATATTTTAAGTTTGATATTTTCATTTTTGAAAAAAAAGTTTCCAATATTTCTTGAGGTCAATAAACAGTAAAGTAACTAAATGTACTCCATATGAGGATCTTTAAAACGAAAGGATATATTACATAGATTGTCCTAAAATTTGATACATCGATTGATATAGCTATAAGTGATAAACCCTCCAAAAATTAGAACATTCCAAAAATGTGATCTTGTGAGAAAACACTTTGAAAAATATCAATTTTGCGACTTATGACTCATTTTCCTGTAACACATCACATATGGTTGGGCCCACTTGCGCGCCCACGCTCTTGATATGCCCTGGTATCAGTATCTAATGGTGGATTTATTTGCTCGAGTTATCTTATGTGTATGTATAGTGAAGAAGGTAGTGTCTATCATAAATCAGGGTTCAGGGGAAGGCCACCGCAATGGTGACCAGAGAAGCTGCGGTATGAAATTATTTGAATTATCATCAGTCAAACATGTAATCTCATACCTGAATAAAATGAATAAAAAAAAGAAATGAATAGTGGCACAAATGTAAAAGTTGATTGAAAATTGCATTTTGTTTTTGTTTTAAATATTCCGTTCTCATCTCTTCATTTTTGTATGACCACCACTGTACCCTGTGTAATGATATATAACCTGTGTACCACTATTGTGAATTGTGACATTCAGTTAAAACGTGTTACACTATGTGGCATAAGGCTATTTCTATATAATTTACGTTTTATGTAAGCACTCGACCAGGAAGCGTGCAGACCAAGAAGTCCTGCATTCACATATTATAGAAATAGGTTGCAGATGCAAGATTTTTTATGATTAATTTGAATTATTTAATCACCTGCGGCGAACACAGGGACCTTCAAAGTTGAATTATTTCCCCCATTCTCCTCAATAATCAGGAGGAGAAAGTGGGACTATGGTAAACCTAAACTCTGATGAATCAATGTAAGTTTTTGTATGCATATGCCTTACTATGTTCTCCAATAGCCAAATGGCTAAACCAGACTTTCAAACTGGACATTGTGAGGTTGAGTCCCAGAGCAGCCAGCCTTTTTACATTTGTTTCATTTTGAGTCATTTTATTTTTTAATTTCACTAATATCTTCATATCTGGGACTTGGTTTTCTTTTAAACTCACACATGTAGTTATTGATGAAATTCCCTTTCGATTTGCCAAATAATTAGAGAGGCTAAGATCAAATTAAGCAAGAATAGTGAGTTGGATGGGGTTTGGGGATATAAATAGTCGAGTGGAAAAGAAAAGTCAACCACGAAATGCCTTGATGGCCGGCTGTCAACGGACTGTCCTACTTTATTAAAGATTTTTTTCCACAAAGCAAAGGTAGGTAGGTGTGGTATGGTCAGCAGCAGTGGGTCTAGGTGAGAGCGGTGTAGTTAGAGGGATACACACTAGGAGGCACCTCTGGCCTGCCTCTAATTTATATGAATTTATATATAGAGAATATATAACTGTTGAAAATTATAGGTTCTCTGTTATAGAGGCATGGGTGGCTGTTGTAAGCTTGTGCTTATTTTTGGCGAAAATGGTTTTCGCACGGGCCACGATCCGTTTAGCAGTAAGAGTATGTCTAATATAGTGAAGTTATGTATGAATTGTAGTTTATCATGTATAATGTTTTAAAGAATTATTTTAAATGAAATTAAATGAAATTATGAACTCTCTTTAATGCATTTTCTGCAACGTTTGTGCTAAAACATTATTACAATTTTCTACTTTGCAGTCGATCTTAAAGTATCTTGTACATATTTGTTTACATCACATTACATGTAAATTTAATTCCATAATCAGAAGTATTCGGAAGAACTTTACCTCAATGTTTCATTATTATTCTGTCTGTCTACTACATTGTATTACAATATTGCATCTGTGTTATGGAAATAAAAATCTATTATTATTACTGAAGTTTTATACAAATCTGTAAATCTAGACATATTTTCAAGGCTATATCTGACTATATCTGACTATTTAAATAATATAGCAGAAAGCTGAGAAACTATATTTTTCTAAGGACGTCTGCCTGCCAGCATCAGGCTAACTGTACGTCCTACCAAGTATACGTCTAAGGGACGCTCGATACCGGCGCGCCCTCCCGTCACGCCTGATCGCAGGTAATAGGTAATATGTGATCCGTTTTAGGAAAATGAGACATAAGTCGCAAAATATGGATTCTGAGATATCACCATATTTGAAAAGAGGAGATCAAGGGGATTCCAATAAAAGTAAACACTAGGAAACCCTTATAAGGATTTCTATATTTAAGTTTGATATTTTCATTTTGGTTAGGGCTCTGTTTTTGAATGATGATGATACACGCTTGCAGGAACAATTTTTTGTTTTTATTAGGCCTATGTTCTTGTTTCCTCCATGAAACATGGTTTTCTCAGGGGATATTTACATGTCCTAAAGTTTAAGATAAAATCATATGTAAGAGGAATTTGTACAAAAAATAAGTTTACGATACAAGAAAGCAATAATTGGTTGATTTGTTTATTATTTATTGTTTGAAAGTTGGAACTTGATTAGTTTGAGTGCCAAATGGCACAAGGATGCGAGGTACTAATTTGTCTATTTTTTACTTTATATAACCAGTGAAAGAAGTTCGTTGTAAAGTCGAAGAGTCAATCGTAAAGTCAAAAATTAATAGTCAATTGTATAGTCAGAAAAGTCAATCGTAAAGTCAAAATAGTTAATCATACAGTCAATTGAAAAGTCAAAAAAGTCAAACGTAAAGTCTTGATAGTCAATTGAAAAGTTGTAATAGTCAATCGAAAAGTCTAAATAGTCATCAAAAAAGTCAAGATAGTGAGTCGAAATAGTCATCGAAAAATCAAAATAGTCAATTGTAAAGTCAGAAAAGTCAATCGAAAAACTTGTAATAGTCAATCGTAAGTCGAAATAGTCTAAAAGTCGTAATAGTCAATCGAAAACTCATAATAGTCAATAGAAAAGTCATAATAGTTAATCAAAAAGTCAAAATAGTCAGTCATGAAGTCAAATTAGTCAATCATGAAGTTAGTCAATTGTAACATCGAAATAGTCAATCAAAAAGTCAATCATAAGTTGAAATAGTCAATTGAAAAGTCAAAACAGTCAATTGAAAAGTCAGAAAAGTTGATCGAAAAGTCTAAAGTCAGAGATGGCTCTCTGGATAACTGATTCGACAAGGGCATACAAATATTGGGTAAACGCAAATTTATAGAGATGGCCACTCCTCAATGTTCCGCCCCTCCACCCCCCCCCCCCCCCACCCCCCCCCCCCCCCCACCCCATTGGCATAAATAATGAATGCTCCCTAACTTGGGCATATGAATAATGAATTAGGCCTAATAGATATTCATTTTCATCCCTAGATGAGTTCATCAAGATAAAGAAAATGTAAGAAATACCCCCACTCCCACCCCCTAAAAATAAGACAAATGACAAAAAAAACCATACAATTTATTTTAGGCTTAAATGTTTATTTCAGGCTTAATTAATTTATTTCATAATGTCATGAATAGAGAAAGGCTGACCTAGTTAAATACAAGCTCGGCCTTCTAGTCGAAGACATGTAAATTGTTTGTTTTTTGGGGGAGGAACGGTACACAGAGAAAGCTATGCAGACCAAGAACGTCGTACTTCGCAGCATCGCAGGCTCCCCGATATTGGCGCCATCTTGCGGATTGCAGCAGAACTACGTTTACCAGTTAACCGGAAGTTGGCCACCGAGGAAAATAAACCTGGACGGGGAAAGCTCACATGCAGTTTGTTTTGAACCGTCGGAGATCAAAATAGAGGATACGGAGGTCATGATTCATCTGGATCTGTTGCTAAACTCATAAGGGTAAGTTGTCCAAGTTCCTTATTGTACTAAAACCTCGATGTTGCCGGAAAAGTGGACGAAAAGTCAGATGAACAAGGTCGGACTGAAGGTTTCTGATCGTCAACATGGTACATCATTCATGGCTATGTCTATAGTATGACTGAGTGAAAATGAGATAGGCAAAGCTGGATCTTATTGACATTGTTTCTAAACAGTTATATGGTTTATGTTCTTCCAAACGTTTCATAGTGTGACCTACGGCATAATTCAAGAGATAAGACAGCCATGATGGTAATAGTGGAGTCTGTCTCTCTGGCTCTGCCTTGTGTTCTGACTTCTCTTAGTTTTCATTTCCAAGTTCGTCAAAGTTCTCAAACCAAACCAAGGCAAAGCTCTTCTAGTTCTGCTCAACAGTTTTCATTTAAAATCAGCTGATCATTTTATTATCGACTGAACTTATGCCAATACTCGACTGAACTGATTGATAGTAATTGCTTTTGACACAGTTTCTCTCTAGCCTTAGAACTTGCCTCATTTGCTTTGAATGAATCTTGAATGGCTTAGGCCACAGATTCGACTTGCCACTTCTTTGACTTTGGTCATAATGAGTTGAATTAGTAAATCGTTATCTGCCAAGTTACTGTCGCTAGTATTAGAGGGAGATGAATATTATACTTATCAATCAATCCGTATAGGCCTACTCAGTGTGTGGGTTTGATTGATTGATTAATTGCTTTATTGCCATATACAATTTAATAGTAATACAAGGAAAGATATTCTGTTTTAGGTCTTACAACGTACCCTAGGCCTAAGTTCTTTCACTTGCAAACCTCTTTATATTAATAACGGTAGTAAGTAGCTAGTCATCATGTTTCAGTATTTGGATTCAGGGTATTTGTCACCCAAATGAATTAAAAATAACTAGCTTTGTCATAGGATTGGATCAATATGAAAATGTATTGTATAGGCATATTCACCCGACTTCTCTCATTGTAAATATAAATAATCCTAGGAATATAATCTAATTTCACAGATATAGGCCTGCTACGAAATATCGAAATAATGAGAGGATGTACTTGTGTGCTCCCTGGGCTCTATATCTGCTTATCAAATACAAGTTCTAGGAAACTAAATATTTTTACCTCCGCCCCCCCCCCCGCCCCTCACACACACCTGTATGTTTATAATATGGGTAAGAAAATACACAATCTTACAGTTCTACACATCTCTCAAATTCTGCTAAATTAGAGTGAAAATTGATAAAATTGATAAATACTAGGTATATATTCTACAGGTATTATATTCATTCAATAAATCTGTCTGGTTATGTTGAACTGTATTTTGAACCTGATTTATTTAAGAGGATTGGTGAAGACCAATTGTACTTTTTCTGAACATTTGACCCATATATTGTACCGTAGGCTACACTCTAGGTCCAAACCCTCATAGAATAGTATGTTAGCCTACTTCGCTCATCGGTTTCCTGGTCGTTTTAATGGGAATATAATGCCATTGTGCGGCCTTAATGGAATTATAATAGCACTTTGCGGTTTGAGGCAAGAGGCTTTCCCTTCGTTTGAAGGGACTTTCTCATCTTTGAGCCTAGACTGCCGTATGTAGATACACAACTTACATTCACACACCACATGTTTATCACAGTTTGTTACAATAAAACTAAATACACAAGGGAAGAGTATTTATTCAGATTTATCAGATTCAATCCGCTTACATGTTTCATGTCATCCATGGTGGAGTTAAAACACAAGTATCACAACACATGGGTCAGATTTTCAGAAAGTGCACAATTGGCAGCTCTATACATTTAGTAAATTCTGCTAAATTAGTCTGCAATTTGGTCAATACTAGGTACATATTCGGCATTGCAGTGATTCTAGCAATCTGTTTGGTTAGATTGAACTGTATTTTGAACTTTATTTTCGTCTGAAATTTGGGTTATTTGAGAAGATTGGCGAAGTTTAATTGTACATTTTCTGAAAATTTTACCCATATTATTCTGGGATCATGCAGCTTGTACACAACCATACTTGAGTAAGGAGAGGGAGACAGAGAAGGCGGAGTAATACTTTAACTTAGACTACATCCTGTTAGAAAGTTATTAATTGCACAAAGCTTAGGATTAGTGCAACCTCTGGTTTGATCTCTTTATTAACACCTCAGTGAACAGGGAAGCGATTATTATTGACTTAGGCTATAAAAGCTGGTGCCTGTCATTTATGCTTGATATGATTTGATAATTCTATACATGTATTTGTACTGTTAAAATGCTTCTATCCAGACACCTTTACAGTCCAGGCCCAAATTTGGGAGTCCCTTCAAATGGGTGGGAGGGGGCGAGGGAACCTCTCGCCTCAAACCGTAAAGTGGCATTATAACTCCATCAAGACTGCAAAATGTCATTATACTATTAGAACGCGTAGTCCTAGGCCAGGAAACCGATTAAAGAAGTAGGGGGTCCAATCACTGACATACCATTCTTATCTTATCTGATTATCTGAGGATTTGGATATAGACTGTATTCATCTATACTGTACATATTTTATTAATTTACTTTTAAATTCTCGTTGTTTAAAATCACTAAATGTGTTGCCACTCGAGTGGTATTTATCATGTTTCAGTCCAATTTATAAAATGTGTGGAGCTTTTCTGACGACCGCAAGGGAATAACATTTATTGAAATACTTGGGTACTACTGCGCTATGGATGATAAAATATATTTAATCAGATTGAATCTCATAACTCTGAATAAGTACTCATTCTTATGCAAGTAGGAACTTTTAAATTTACAGTTTTTCGACTTGACATTTGCTATCGTTTTTGGGCAATATTAATCAATTCATTGTTCATTGATATGCTATTTCCTTTGTAGCCGTAGTCTGATTTATGTATATGGGTCAGATCGTCAGAAAATGTACAATTGGCAGCTCTACACATTTTAATTTTAGTAAATTCTGCTAAATTAAGCTGAAAAATGGTCATTACTAGATATATCTGCATTTATTTGGTATTAGGTCGATTCTAGCAATCTGTTTGGTTATGTTGAACTGTATTTTGAACCTCATTTTTGTCTTAAATTTGGGTTATTTGACAGAATTAGTGAAGGTTAATTGTACATTTTCTGACGATTACACCCATATTCACATAGGTTTCCGAACACTCAGGAAACCAGGGTCACCCCTGCCTATATTTATTGACCTTAAGCAGTAATTAAACTACTCCACTAAGCTAACAAGTATTAATTAATCTATTGGATAGAGCGGGTCTGTTGCTTGCGGCGAGCTTTTTCATCGAACATGATTTATTGGAACAGTTTTATGACTAGACATTGCATGTTTACCCTCTGGGCTTGCAAGCTTGATCCATTTTTATAGCCATTTATTGGTATCATCTTTATTAAAATGTCCGCTAGCAATATTAAACACGCATTTCATTCACTCTAGGCTGTGGTTGGTATCGTCTGAAATTGTACAATTTACTGTTAGAAATCCTCTCAAAAATGGAAATTTATGACCAAAATGTGATTCAAAATACAGTTCAACATAACCGAACAGATGTTTTAAGTCAAAACTATATCAAATATACTCAGATATACCTATTATTTATTATGTTTCAGTCGAATTTGTCAGAATTTATAAAATGTGTCGAGCTGCCAATTGTACATTCTCTGATTATAGCCTGATCCTTCTATTTTTGTTACTTGACCCAATTTCTAATCCACAAACTTCCCAATGTAGATAATTGTTGACTCGCGGTTACCTCTGTCATCCACATATAGATATGTCTTACATAATATGACCTGACATTTATAATTCCAGATTTGTTTAGAAGGGTTCTGAAATAAACCTCCTTTTATCAGCAATAAGTGGGGTCATTTCAATTAATCAGATGTATATTGAAACTAATCTTTTACAGTTTTTTTTTTGATACAGCTAACTTAAAATTTAGATTTTTATTTACATTCATGTCCTAGTATACATAGCTCTAACCTGGTAAAAAATTCCACCCAGACATAAGCTGAGCTAGAGATCTATAAAACCCTATTTTTGAAGTATAGATTAGGAGGATGTTGTGGGTCAGATTTTCAGAAAATGTACAATTATCAGCTCTACACATTAAGGAAATTCTCCTAAATTAGGCCGAAAAATGATAAATACCGGGTATATCAGAGTATATTTTGGATCCCATTGATTTAAAGTATCAGTTCTGTTATGTTAAACTGCATTTTGAAGCTCATTTTTGTCTTAAATGTGGGCTATTTGAGAGGATTGGTGAAGGTGAATTGTACATTTTCTGAAAATCTGACCCATGTGTTAAAAACAGTGAATTAGCAGGCAGAGTGTGGCAAGGTTCTCCTTTCATTGCGTGTTATGAGGAGGTAATGAAGGAAGCAGATGGACTGCGAGCGGCGACATTTGGTGTGTGTGAGTAGAGGTTGAGGTTGGTGACATTTAGAAATGAACATCTTGCCTCTGTAGTCGGGGTCGGGGCAGAAAAACAGACACATCAGGTGACGGCGCCAGAAAATATCGCCTTGACAGTCTAGGCCCAAAGTTGAGATAGTCCCTTCAAACGGAGGGAAAGCCGCTCGCCTCAAACCACAAATGATTTGTATTTGAATATTCTTATTCAGCAAAAAAACATTATGTTACGAATACACTAGTCGCTGACTCTTATAAATCCAGTATATATCATAGGAAAAATGGAGAATCCATATAGTAATCATTGTAGTGAATATATACATGACACAATGAAATAAGAGCAATACAGATATATTAAAACCAACCCCGACGCATATTTCATATTATGACAGTCTGGTCAGGCCTGAATTATCTCATAACCAAAGTTGGTGACTCTCCATACAGTCTAGGCCCAAAGTTGAGAGAGTCCCTTCAAACGGAGGGAAAGCTGCTCAGCTCAAACCGCAAAGTGCCATTATATTTCCGTTAAGACTGCAAAATGTCATTACATTCCCATTACAACGCTTAGTCCTAGGCCAAGAAACCGATTAGCGAAGTAGGCGTCTAATCACTGATATACCATTCTTATCTGATCTGAGGGTTTGGATTATAGACTGTTGACCAATATTCAGCTAAAATAAGGTTTTAAATACTGTTAAATAAATGTTGGTGTTCTTGAAGAACTAATGAAAATTAACTTTCCTTCGAATATCCCATCTATTTGGATGAGTTTTTTATCTAGAGTTAATTGCGATAGAAAATCAAATCCTAATATATTACTTGTCTTGATATAGTGGTCAGTTTGGTTATAAATTTCAGAGAATTGGTGAAGGAGATTGTACATTTTCTGGCGACTTAACCCAATGAGAAAGAATGGGTGTAGCGTGTCTGGGGTGTCGGGTGCGAGTGTCCAAGTGTCAGGTGTACCAAGCCCTATCCACTTCCTTTAACTCAATTTCATGGTTATTATTTCCATCCTGCCATTCTCCTTCCTTAAATTTTTGGGCTAATAAAGGAAAAAGATCCATTTGGAGAGTCAGAGACAGTTGAATAAAACAATAAGAACAGTGACGCTCGTCCAATTTCACAAAGACAAGTTTCCCAACTAATATTATTACCGCCATGTTTCTAGTAGAAATTCGGCCAGGGAAGCCATTAGCGCAGTAGGGGTCCTATCACTGACATACCATTCTTATCTGATCTGAGAGGCTGTGAGCTTAGACTCTTTTCTTGGCCAAGTCACTAGAAATTGAATGGAAATAGAATGGGGCCTTAAGTCTAACGTTCCTCCTTATATAGGGTCTCCACAGGGCCTCGAAAATCCTTGAATTTGAAGAAATAAATTCAAGGCCTGGAAGGTATGGCAAATCAGCAGTTTAGTCGAGGTGCCTTAAAAAACATTATTTGAGATCCGCTCCATCAAAATGAGTCCCATGTCGGCCAAATCGATTTTGGAGTTAGCTATTGGATGGGTAAGCAGCAGGAAAGAGCTTTCCAATGATGTATAGAGCTTAATTTTAGGCCTATTGGGTATAATTCTATGGTTGCGGTGAGTATTTAAGGGACGCGGTTACTGGAGGAGCCGGAAACTGAGATACAGCCTGTTTTTATTATAAATAAAAAGTTCGGCGAGTGACCTTCGGCGCGCCATCCTTGGTTACGGGCATTTGTTATCAAGCGATTTCTATGAAATTTGGGACACACTTTACTAACTGCCATAGCCATAACATATACCAAATTCAGTTCATTTACTTAGTAACTTATTATTTTATCGCGCGATGAAAATTGGGTGAAATTTGGGCAAAATACATTTCTAGGAGACTTTTGTGGGATTTATGTCGGACGCGTCGTCATGCAAAATGACCAGTTCATATGATTGGATTTTTCTCAGATTTGGGGCAGGTATTATAGACTAGTAGGGCCACAATATATAAAAAAATCAGTGCATTTCATTTAATATTTTTTATTTTATTACCCTGTTAACACGAGTATAATAATTCTGTACAAAATTCTTCGGTGCAGTGCTTGCAATATATACATAATAACACACCTATTCATTCTAACAAAACAAAATGTACAACAGTATTCACCAGTAATAAAATCAGTAATAAAATCAATAAAATAGCAGTCAGCCCCTACCCCTACCCCTACCCCTACCCCTACCCCTCCCTGGCCGGCGTTGCTCAACATTTCCCCTCCCCCTCCCCCTACCTCTCTTTGCTGGAGGAGGTGCAACCTCCCCATCCGAAGAAGATTCTGAAGATTCCCTTACCCTGCCCCTTCCCCTTACTGTTCCTCTACCCCTACCCCTACCCCTACCCCTACCCCTACCCCTAGCTTGAGGTTCCTCTTGAGGTTCCTCCTCCTCCTCCTCCTCCTCCTCAGAAGATTCATCACCACCTAATTCTAATGATTCATCAGAAGAAGATTCCCTGTCCCTTCCCCTTCCCCTTCCCCTTCCCCTTCCTCTACCCCTCCCTCTTCCTCTAGCCCTTCCACTTCCCCTCCCTCTACCTCTTACTGGGGCGACTGCAGGAGCCTGTACAATGTAGCCATCCCCCCCCCTCCCTGGCCCTTCTTCAGGTACAGTTGGTTTGGGGCACATAATGTCTTTGGTTTCTTCGGTACAAAAATCACGAATAGAATTAAAAAGATACCACTGTCTGTATGCAGACAGTCCAGGAGAAGGTACAATGGGTGGGTTGTCCTGAGGGACATCACCCACATCAACAGTAAGCATTTTAAAAGTACCACTATCTTCAGGGCCTACAAATGGCCTGAAAGAAATAACACCAGGTTTGTCACTAGAAAATTCAAAATGATGATACCCTTTGATACCTGGAAAAGATTTGGAGAAAGGTGACAGGAATGCCTGCCAGTCGTACAATGGAACAAAAACAGTACCCCTTTCATCACCTACAAGTTGGGCCTGGTTGACCCCCCCTGGCGTACTGCGCTGCACACTGGCTTTTAATTGCTGAAGAGAAGAAACGTTGTCCCGACGAAATTGTTTTTTCAAGAGACCAAAGCACCAGTCGGGGGCAAACTTAGTGTGCCCAGTAATCAAAAAGTTAAGTGTAATAGACCTGTGCCTTCCAGTAAGGACACGCCACATCAAATAGGCCAAAACATACCGGTTCTTGTTCTGGCCACTACAATTGTCACAGTTAAGATCTAAATCTTTCTCCCCCAGACCATAGTTTTCAAAGTAATGATTCAGATAAGAAATAACTGCATTTGACCCCTTACTGGTGCAATGGCTCTCATCTATAAGGTAGTTAACTTGTCTAGGCATTCCTTCCATGCAAATACCGAACAGGCCTACCTTCCTCGGGGTGAGAAAATAAAGGGGACCTGGTTGCATCGGGTAAGAAGGTAAATGCACTTGTTGTGCAAAGTCAAAACTGAGATGTACTCGAATGTCACATGAGCAAGGGGCATGTTTGCCAAGGGGGGGTTCACCATTGTCTCTGTACGCTTCTTTTGCATCAGCACAAAATTTCTGATAAAGAGTTCTTTCGGCGGTTACACTGTCTAAATGTTTCTGCTGTTTCTTTAACTTGGCAGCTTTCACAACATCAGGTAAATTACTACTACAGGAAATGTCTCTGTTATTACGCTGGCACTCCCAGCAGAGGTCTGTCATGGGACGACTTGTGACTATTTTAGGAAGATACTTGCGCCATAAATGACCAAAAGTGGAGTAGGCAACAGCCCTATTGCCAGTCTCTTGCATGGCTTGTGTGTAAAGACGATGAACTTCAGCTTTTGTAGAACGGCAGGGGAGAATTAAGATGTCGTCTCTGTGGTGAGAAGATACTCTGCCTGGCAAGACAAGAGCATGTATTTCGGCATAAGATGTGATGAAGTTGATAGTGTTCTTCAGGTCATCTATTGGCAAAGACCTCACAGCACGGTGACCACCACCCTGTCGTGAACGAGTGACCAGACCATCCTCAGCGAAGGATTTTAGCAAAACTGTCAGCAAGTTTTGGCTAATCCTAGAAGTGAAGGGAGAGAAAAGAAATAGAAAAAATAATTAATAATAATTTAATCGTTGACAAAGGAAGAAATTGAACATAATGCAGGATCTTAAAATGACAATACCAAAATATTGATTCTTAGCAAATAATCATGTTATTATGAATAGCTATCTAATGTTCAGTATTAATGGGCACCACAAGATTCATGATAACACTCACTTGTAAAGGAATTTAAAGGTAGCTTTGCAAATAGGCTTGTTATGCATCCTGTAGTGGCTCTTTGGGTGTTTTCTCTCTCCCTTCCACTGGCGCCCCTTCTTGGTTGGACTGCATCGATCACTGTTGTCAGTAACAGTATTGAAAACGCCAAAGAGTGCCATGTCGAGCTCATCTGAAACGACAGTATAACAATAATGTAAAAATGAATTTGTGACTGACTAATATCACCGACACCAATCTTAGTCTGAGTCCCTACAGTTATCCTACGTAATTAGTTATCCTATGTAATTGGGTAGCACGTGTCCTCATTATTTAACAAGCTACAGCTTAAAATACTGATTAAAATACTGAATGAGTATTATACAGGCATGTATGGGCAATGAGGCAATAGAGAAAAACATTATTTTGAAATTACCTCGATGGATTTGGTCATGTTCCGACCGATGAGAGATGCGCTGTTCCACAGTGAACTGGTCTATGCATGGCCCGCCGTTAAACAATCGGCAGTTACATCTGAAACGGACAAAATCCTAGATTTTAATTTGCCCATAATGACACAAACAAACAATGTATTTTTAACCCTACATTCCACACGAGACGAGTAAGGAATCTCAGACGTCCCAAGTAAATAGCTACTCCCCAGATCTCCTTAAGAGGGCCTTAAACTCCCCACGCACGAACAACACCATGCGACGTAAAACATACACCAATTAAATTTTAGAACCTCTAAATATACCCACAAGGTATCTAGCACATATAACAGCATTGGATTATAGATTTGGAATGATTTCCAGGGATGTACATAGCATAGTTCTCAGATCGCGTCCCCCAGCGTGTCAACACACACGATAGAAAAGATGGCTGCAGAGCACCAACACTTACCGAAACGTGGAGCACTTTTCCCGTTCCTTGTCCAGGACTGCCTGCATGTGATCAATAATAAGAATAGGTTCTGATGCTTCCTCAACTTCTTCTTCGTTCGTCTCCGGAGTTTCAGGCTGATCAGGGACGTCTGGTTCTCCATCTGAGTCAGATTCCACCGTCTCTGTTTCCTCGTTGAACACAAAATACTCTTCGATGAGGTTACGCCATTCGGCGTTGTCGACAACACCTCCCAAATTGGCTCGAGCGATGCCATTAAGAGCTTCTGCGACGGTGGCCTCAGCTTCCATGTTTAAATAATAAACCTTGGTCCATTTAAAACTTTGTTGGAGAGTAAAACACGTCTTGTATCGTCTGGAATCGAGGAATAACTGGTCGCTTCGATTCAAATCCAAGACCACGCTAGAAGATGGCGTCAGCCGGAAGTTGATCTTTCGGAGCGGCTGGACCAATCACAGGGCTGTATCGACCCCTCGTGGGCTCCCTTGACGACCCTAGCAACCATTGTTTACGCCGAATGCACTTGGAGAGAGCTCTGTGATTGGTTTACTTACGCGGCGATTCAAAAGGGAAGAATCCCATTGGCTAGAGGAGATTCGCGGCTTTCCGAGGATACCAAATGTGCTGGGGTACCCTATGATCAAATGTCCACGGCGTACGAGTGAATTTAGTGAAAAATAGCCTTCGGCTCCTTTGTTTAAACCCATCCAACCATGTTAGGAAAATGTTTACCGGCCGTTATGAAGCGTAAATAATTGTTTTTGGTACAAAATATTTTCCAGTCTCAAAAAAAACATAATAAAGATTAATATTACGGGAAAAAAAGTTTTCGACCGAAAAAGTCCTATACCACCTTTGGAGCCCTATATCTCAAAATGAAAGTTGCCGACATGGGACTCTTTTTGATGAATCGGATCACATTTGTGCCTTTAAATGACCTGAAAATTTTCAAAGATTCTGTTTTTACTCTGATTCAGTAATACTTTCTCCTTTTTTTTGTCAGTGGGGCTCTTATTGAAATTAAAATTCTTTTTTAATTTTTTATTGGAAGAGCTTTTATTCAGAGGGTGCTCCGAATAGTGATTTTTGTTTTGTTCTCCTGACTTACATCTTACACAATGTGACTCTCAAAGTAAAAGTTGAAAAACTGTGATTGATATTATAAAATCTGAATAATTATGAAACTTGTTAAATATATCATTGATACCGGTCCGTCTTCAGGTTCTGAAAAAACTCACTGAAATGGGCCTCAAAACTCACTGAAATGGGCCTTGAAGATCACTGAAATGGGCCTTGAAATCACTGGAATGGGCCTTGAAAATCACTGGAATGGCCTTGAAAATAACTGAAATAGGCCTTGAAAATAACTGAAATGGGTCTGGAAAATCACTGAAATGGGTCTGGAAAATAACTGAAATGGGCATTGAAAATAACTGAAATGGGCCTGGAAACTCACTGAAATGAGCCTTGAAGATCACTGAAATAAGCCTTAAAAATCACTGAAATGGGCCTAGAAAAGCCTGGAATTTTGTCTGACCAAAAGCGTGGGGGAGACCCTGCTATGATTTGATGATGAAGCTTGAACACGTTTATAATGAATTAAGCCTCTCATGTCATTTAAACAGGATGGAAAAAGACTTTGATGGATCGAAATTGATCGCCTTAATGAGTGAACTTCAAACCCGCTCCAACGGCCCACTTAAAACCAGCTAACTGGTGCCAGCCATTGGGCTATTAAGACTTTTTATTTCAGTCAAATACTGCAACTGTTTTTTAGCTTTATTTTCCACCCACCTGGTATGGATGTTTATAATTATTATGTGGGTCAGATTCCCAGAAAATGTACAATTCGCCTTCACCAATTCTCTCAAATAACCCACATTTAAGACAAAAAATGAGCTTCAAAATGCAGTTTAACATAACAGAACTGATATTTTAAATCAATGCAATACCAAATATACTTAGATGTACCTGGTATTCTTCATTTTTCAGCCTAATTTAGGAGAATTTCCTAAATGTGTAGAGCTGCCAATTGTACGTTTTCTGAAAATCTGACCCATGTAGACTGCATCACACTTTGTGGGGCAGTAGTAGGCTGACATGGCAAGATGACAAGATTAATCTGATATATATAGACTGTTTTGGTCACAATCATTAGAAGCATATAATTGGATTATTTGCTATACAGTCTAGTCTCAGAGAGCGTGTATCAGGTCCCTCCAAACTGAGGGAAGCTCACCGCAAAAACCCATTAGAATCCCATTAGTGGTGGGCCTACTCTGGGACCGCGAAAGACAAACTGAGGTTCAAAGTGAAGTTCAACATAACTGTAATCAGTAATAAATAGAGTAACTTATTCCTGGAATGCACTGCCCACGGTGGCCCATAAAATTATTGATAGGAAGATCTTCAAAAACCATGTCATGAAAGAGCTTATCTGGTCAGATGACAACTTTATAGAATGATTATAATATCTTTGTTTCAGTCAACAATACATGCTTATTATCTAAAATGTAAAAATACCATTCTCAGTTATAAGAGTAAGAGAAAAAATGTATATATAGCGGTGAGCCACTCCTCAGTCAATGACGAGGATGGTATTGATCACCAGCTAATATCAAATGTAAGAAAGGGTTGGGGGCTTGGAAACCTCCTGACAGACAAGGAGAAAAGTCCCCTAACTTGCACAAATAAACGTTTATCAATCTCAATCAATCTCAATCTCAACTGAATAGATATTTTGAATAGATATTCAGTGAAACTGTTTTGAAATGCCCTAAGGCTGCGATTCCACTGGCTCGCTCTTTTGGTTCGCTCATGGCCCGCTTTTTATTTCCCCAAGTGCCTAACAAACGAACCCAGAGCGGTCCAATAGAATCAGTTATTGCGCTTTCTATACGCTCTTAAAATTTGACGTTGGCGCCTCTTTTTGACACTGCGCTAATATCTGACGTTTTTGATTTGAGCAACACGGTGCTCTTTCCACATCTTTTAGTAGCGGTCTAAAGGTACAATTCCACTGGCTCGCTTGTATCTGTGCTCATGGCTCGCTCTTGCTGCGCTTGTTTATAGTGTGCTTGTCACACGCTCTTTGTCTGATTTTATTTTTAGCGCAATACAAGCACAGAGTGATTCTACTGGTGCGCTTGTTTCCTTATGAAATCAATGGTAAATCACTTGGTCCGCTCTTACTGCGCTCTTGGATCGCTACTAAAAGCCATGGAAAGAGTGCCATGTAGTTGCGCTCATATCAAACACATCAGACATGAGCACAACGTCCTGCGCTCTTCTAAAGAAGCGCAAATAGCAGTTTTTAAGAGCATATAGAAAGCGCAGTTACCGATTCTATTAGGCGGCTCTGGTTTCGCTCTGTCTTCGCTTGTTATGCGCTTGGGGAAATAAAAAGAGCGGGCTATGAGCGGTCAAAAAGAGCGAGCCAGTGGAATCGCAGCCTAAGAGTGCTATTGATTTGCTCTGCGCTTGTCTTGCGCTAATAATAAAAGTGGATGAAGAGCGAATGAAAGACACACTATAAAGAAGCGAAGCAAGAGCGAGCCATGAGCGCAGATACGCGATCCAGTGGAAACGCACCTTAACGCAAAATATTAGCCTGCAAATGTTTTTTCGCTGCATAGTAGCAGAACTTGCTAAATGTGTGGAACTGCTGATTGTACATTGTCTGGCGATCTGACCCTGAAGCTGTCTTGTTCTGGGGAGCGCCCTACTGCAGATGGTGGCACTTTGAGGGAAGAGAGGACTGATGTCAAATGCCAGAAACACTAATTACTGCCTGCTCATGTTCACCTCACACATCCTGGTGTTATACATATCCTCTGTGTTATTAACAAACATAGTCTTGCCCCTGTCCTTGTTATTCCTTGTTATTAAGGAACATAGTCTTGCCCCTGTCCTTGTTATTCCTTGTTATTAAGGAACATAGTCTTGCCCCTGTCCTTGTTATTCCTTGTTATTAACGAACATAGTCTTGCCCCTGTCCTTGTTATTCCTTGTTATTAGCAAACATAGTCTTGCCCCTGTCCTTGTTATTCCTCCAGCAAAATCTTGTTTATAAATAGGAATGAAAGTCTTCAATCATTATACTGAATTCAGTATTTTTTTAAATTTCTAATTGTCATATTTCCTCCGAATTCCATCATTTTTATCCCGAAAATTCAAATTTTCAACAAAAAAAGTTTCTCTTAATTTAATTCAACAAATTCAGTGGGGGAAGTGTTCAGACAGGGCGAAACCTGCTGGACCACTGGATGTCGGACCAGGGAAACTTCTGTTTCACTGACCAGTGAAACTTCTGTTTCACTAGTCCGACTGTAAAGTGAAAAAGGTCTATGAAAGTTAAACGTTGCAGAAATCTTTGGAGGACCGGTGGAAGTTCAAAAGCTTTCGCCATGTCTGAATATTCAAGAGTTTTTGCCGTGACCCCAATTTCATCCCTGTTATTATATTCAGGCTAATCAGGGCTGTAAAAGTTGTGTCCGTTTGGGGTCAGATTTTCAGAAAATACACAATCTACAGTTCTACACATCTCTCAAATTTTGCTAAATTAGAGTGAAAAATGTTAAATATTGAGTATATCGTGAGTGTATTATGTATTGTATTCGTTCAATAAATCTGGGTTAAATTAGGGTAATTTGAGGGAATTGGTGAAGGCCAATTGTACATTTTCTAAAGACTTGACTCATATGACCTGTGTAGTGGTCAAGGTGTTGCACTCAGAATCGAAAGGTTCCTAGCGTCGGGGGTTCGAATCCCATAGCAGCCTGCCAAGGCGTCTTTTCACCTCCCACCCAATGCACACCGACAGGCTTACCTAATGAGAATATAATGACATTTTGCGGTCTTAATGGAATTATAATGGCACTTTGCGGTCTGAGGCAAGAACCTACCCTTCCGTGTGAAGGGACTCTTTGGGCCTACACTGGATATCTTAGTACTGTGTAAATTTGGCAAGGAACAACCCTTTCCTTTTTTCAAATCAGATTTATTGCCTTCCCTTCTATCGCTCCTACCACAATAGTAGATTCATATCAAGCTCAGCACAGGCCCTGAAGTCCGCCTGGGACTGCATATATGGGTCAGATTTTCAGAAAATGTACAATTCGCCTTCACCTATCCCGTCAAATAACCCAAATTTAAGGCAAAAATCAGGCTCAAAATACACTTCAACCTAACCTAACATATTGTCTGGATCAAGGCAATACTAAATATACTCAGACATACCTAGTGTTGACGATTTTTCGGTCTAATTTAGCAGAATTTACTAAATGTGTTGATCTGTACATTTTCTGAAAATCTGACCCTTATATCCCCATACATAAGCCCTCCTACTCCTAGACATAGTTCATACAAACTTGAATTATCTCTCAGAAACTGCTGCAAGTGCTTCCACTATTCGCTGTCATAATTATGACAAGCTCTAGGTCCCATTGGCGCCGGAGTAATAGGGGATTTGCATGTGCCACTGCGCATGTCTGTTACAATGCATCCTGGGATAGATTCTGCTGAAATCTGACATGCAAATATTTGGCAACATTTTGATTGAAAATTGCAAGAATGAATGTTTTCATCAATATCATAGCTTTTATAAATGATCTATGACAGCCAAATGCACGATGGGAAAGATTGACGCTTGAGTTATGGAAACATGTATAATACATGGATATTGACATTTGAGCATTAATAAATATTCCATGCTGAACATGGTATGTTTTCTCTGTATTATACACTGTACCATTAGTCTAGTAAGACCATAAAGTGCCTTTCTGTCTCTTTTTCTATGTCTGGGTAAGATCATAAAATGCCTCCCTCTCAGCTCTTCCGCCCTTGATATAACCTTCAATGTATTAATAAAGGTGTAAAGCAACCAATCTAGCTCAATCTCACCCACTCACTCATTCATTCACTGCGAATTAAGATTCAAAATGGCGGCTATGTAAATGCCCTATTCTCGCTGGACTGGTGTTTTGAGCGGAGCAGCATGAATCGAAAAACCATTACTCCCGAAGTGACGAATAATGATTTACTTTCAGTTTCGCTTTCTGCGGATGGGTGGAGGTGGGGTTGGGTGGGGTATAACATGTTACTTTCTTCCCCATTCCCTCGAGTACAGAAAGATTGATTGACCTTCTATCTCACTTCTCCTTTATTCTTGACGCCATTTCCATGATTTGTACTTAGATAGCACTGCAGTTATTAGAAATCAGGGCTCGAAAAAAACCTATGTCTCTAGGCAAGTAAAATTTAATGTTAGTTGCCCGATTGGGCAAGTGAAAATCTCTACAGCACCGATTTCAAACTCCTGTTGTGATGTCTAATTATAATGAAACAAGATACATACAGTTAGCGTGATTTTGTTTATAATTCTTCAAATAAATTTGGGCAAGTGATAAAGGATGTTGGGCAAGTAAATCTTGGCTGCCACTTTCCCAATGGGCAAGTGAAGTTGGTAGGGTTTTTTTCGAGCCCTGGAAATATTCTTATTTCTTATCAACAATATTCTCATTTGTTATCAGCAGCAAAATTTAGGAGAAATTACTAGATATGTAGAGCTGCCAATTGTATATTTTCTGAAAATCTGACCCACATGAATAGTAGAGGCCATTAATAATAAGAATTCACTCCTTTTCTTCTGAAAATGTTCAGTTGGCATGTCACGATGATTTGACTTGATCCCTGACTGTTATCAAGTAAAGTAGGACCTTTTTTGTGAACAGACAGGGTTCCCTATACTAAGTCAGATTTTCAGAAAATGTACACTTCAACTTTGCCACTCTTCTCAAATAACCCAAATTTCAGACGAAAATAAAGTTCAAAATTCAGTTCAACCTAACCAAACAGATTGCTAGAATAAATGCAATGACAAATATACTCGAATTTACCTAGAATTGACCAAATTGCAGACTAATTTAGCAGAATTTACTAAATGTGTACAGCTGCCAATTGTACATTTTCTGAAAATCTGACCCATATGTTCAAAGATGGTGTGATATTTGAGGAGGGAGGGGTGTGGTGGGTGGGGGGCTCAATAATTTCTATACTGCAATTCCTCTCCTTTCAAGAGATCATGGAGAGAGTGGTCCACGAATGTAATTTGTCACATTCAAATGATTTTAAAGTCGCAAAATGGATCTTTTCCAAAGCACGCTAGGTCCAAACCTTCAGATCAGATAAGAATGGCATGTCATCCTACTTCGCTAATCGGTCTCCTCGCCTAAGACTCGGCGATTTAGTGGGAATTATAATGGCACTTTGCGGTTTGAGGCGAGAGGCTTTCCCTTCGTTTGAAGGGACTCTCCCATCTTTGGACCTAGACTGAAAGGGTTTTTCCACAAGGTCTCTTGGTATGATTGTTATCATTTTAGGTGTGCCTAGCACTTTACCAGTCTAGGCCCAAAGTCTCTCAGATCAGATAAGATTAAGAATGGTATATCATGATAAAACATAAAATTATTATTGGATGTCCTAATGTTTACTATCATTGGAATCAGCTTTATCCCATCTGTTCAAATATGATGATATCTCAAAATCAATTTCTTGCGACGTGTGACTCATTTTCCCGTGACACATCACACATGACTCTTGCACGCACTAGCCCACTCTCCTCCAATCACAGCCCTAGGCAATATGAAAAGTAAAATCTCGCCAGTTCTCGCGGTTCCTCGCGGTTCCTTTTTCTCTGTTCCCTGAATATAAGTGTCCGCAGTTACTGTTCAAGGGCGGCATAATGAATACAGCACGGCGCGACCTGAATCTATTTAGTAGGAGCCCATATCGATGGAAAGCATGACGGGAAGGAGCACAGGCCTCTGGGAAATTCTGCCTTTTGACGTGCCCGCTGGGAGCGTGGTATTGTCAAGTCCGGATAAGCTTACATAAATATAGATGGGTGCCATGAAAAATGACCTGCTTAAAGGGATTTGATATCATTTTACAGCGATTAAATAACGCAGAAAGGATAAAGGACAGTGGGGGAATGGCCCAGCAACTCTTAACTGACAAGGATGCCAGTCTTTTATTCAGGGGACTGAAAACGGTCAATCATAAAAAAATCGTGTCGAATATATTGTTACTCTTTTTTTGCTTCTCTATAGTTTCTGAAAATTGGACATTTCAACAAATACATGCAGGTTATGATCAGAACTTTACTTGAAAAAAAAAATCAAAAATGGTCCCTCTTTGTTGATTTGCTCCAAACCGCAAAATGCCATTAGAATCCCATTAGGACGCCTACTCCACGGTCAGGAAACCATTAGCGCAGTAGGCGTCCAATCACTGACATAGCTTTCTTACCTGATCTAAGAGGTTCTGAGTTTAGACTGTTACCATAGAAACGCGGGAATTTTCCCAGCTCCGAGTATAATTCCTGGTATAAGAACCAGCTATGAGTAAAAATACATGGACTGTTTCATATTAGATATATATATGGCATATATCCATAGTTCATTATACATTTACATTCCGGGCAAATGTATATCATTCCTCCCAGTGTCAAGATGAACCGTGGAGAATTCCGGGGTAAAGAATCATTGTGAGGCACTGCACATCCGCTAGGGGGCGGGGGGGGGGGGGGTGCATTTAGTTCACGTCAGCGTAAAATAAATGTACAGTCGACAGCCCTACACATTTAGTAAATCCTGCTATTAAAATTAGGCTCAACATTGATAAATACTTAGTATATTTTGGTATTGCGTTGATTCAATACATCTGTTCGTTTATGTCAAAGTGTATTTTGAACCTCATTTTTGTCTTCAATTTGGGTTATTTAATAGGATTAGTTAAGGTGAATTGTACATTTTCAGGCGATTTCACCCACATAATTAAGAGTTAAAATGAGTTCTGGCCACGTTGTAGTGGATATATGAAATCACATGAAAATTGATGAAACTTTGCTAAATTAGGCTGAAAAAATAACAAATACTAGGAATATCTGGATATTGCGTTAATTCAAAGCTCTGTTGAACTGTATTTTAAACCTCATTTTGTCTTGTCTTGAGGATAAATATACCTATAATTCTCAATATTCCAAAATCTGCATTGTATTTTTTTTTAAGGGCCTGATGAGCTATACTAAGCGAAACCATGTTGTGCCAAATTACCCCCATTGGGGACTAAAAGGAGTCATCAGTGTATTTATTTATTTTTATTATCATCACTTTTTGGGGTAGTAAAATAAATTCCATCACTTTTTACTCGTTGTTCTGTGTTTACTACAACTAAACACAGAACAACACACCGGGTCATACTGACCTGTAAACAAGAGCACACCCTGGATACTGTCGACAGACTGTTTCCAGGGTTTCTGTAGGTATTGGAAACCCACGGCTGGTGACGTAATTGACGTTCCAGTGACATGGTAGCTCACCTGAGGACGGGACTGTTTTGCATCGTACACATAAAATCTGCATTGTACATAAATAGTTTTCTCTACAAAGCAAAACTAGCTTGGAACCCACTGCCCTTGGAAGCACATGAATTTGAATCAAGGAAAGAGCTTAGAAACTATTTAGAAAATATTGATGTTTCAGGGCTAGAAAAAACCTATGTTTACTTTCCCGGGGCAAGTAAAAAATGGCTCTGGGCAAGTAAAATTAAATGTTACTTGCCCGAGTGGGCAAGTGGAAATCTCTACGGCCCCGATTTCAAACCCCTGTTGTGATGTCTACTTACAATGAAACAAGATACATACAGTTAGCGTGATTTTGTTTATAATTCTGCAGATAAATTTGGGCAAGTGAAACAGGATGTTGGGCAAGTAAATCTTGGTTGCCACTTGCCCAATGGGCAAGTGAAGTTGGTAGGTTTTTTTCGAGCCCTGTGTTTAAAAATATCTCAAGAAGATGGAGTTAATTGTGAATGCTCAAATATAATGAACGTCTAAAATTAAGTTTTATAACTTTAACTTGTTTTATGTCCTGTTAATTATTAATGTTTATTATCCAGTCTCTCTGTTAGTATAGAGAACGTTCCTATTTGAGGTGACGGCTGGAAGACAATAATAGATAAGATAATCATCGAAGGAGCTTAAAGCGTTCCTAAATTTAGAATATATCGACTTGGAAAGGAAGAGAATCTAAAAGAAAATCGGAAGATTTATCTAAAACCCAGGAAAATGAGTACATATTAGTTGTTATTATCTGTGTTTATTAGCCAGTCTCTCTGTTAGTATAGACTTTTCTATATTTGAGGTGACGGCTGGAAGACCTGGATATTATCCAGAAGCCTGGTCACCTATTTGTCGGATTTCACATTTCTTTTTTTTTAAATATTTGTATTTAGCCATACTACATTACATATAATTAATTCAATCTTCACTTCAAAAAGACGCATAACAGACCACGCTGTTATATTTCATGCATTGCCCTTGTCATGCTAGTTTCCAGTTTACAAATGATATGAAGGTATAGTATTACAAAGTTATCTCATTGGTTGTGTCATGTTTATACAATATGCAATTACTATGACGAACCAAATGGCAGTCTTGATATTACAGAGTCTACTACATCCACCTCTGCTTATTACCCATTATAAATCTCATCGTTGGTATCATGATGCTTACACAGTACGATTTCTATAACCTCAGACAAATATATTTTTCTCAATTCAAAAATTCAAAAAGTGAATTGTGGTTACGATCTATGTTGTAGGGGATATATATGAATTCACCTTAAAATAGATGAACCTTTGCTAAATTAGGCTGAACAAATTATAAAAACTAGGAATATCTGGGTATTGTGTTGATTCAAAGCTCTGTTCGTTTATGCTGAACTGTATTTTCAACGTGTGAAAACATCCCTGGTGGAGTTTTTTCTATGAAAATTAAATATTGTATTGGCCTTAAACTGAATTTTAAAAAAAAAACAAAAAAAAACTCATTTCACTTGTCTTGAGGTAAATCAGTCTAGGCCCCAAGATGAGAGAGTCCCTTCAAACGGAGGGAAAGCCTCTCGCCCCAAACAGCGAAGTGCCATTAAAAAAATATTCATAATTCCAAGACTGCAAAATGTCATTATATTCCCATTGAAACGCTCAGTCTTAGGCCAGAAAACCGAATAGCGAAATAGGCTGACATACCATTCTTATCTGATATGAGGGTTTGGACCTGGGCTGAGTGGGAACTTTTAAATTTAGTCTTAAATTTACAGGCTAGGGAACCGATTAGCGAAGTAGGCGTCCAATCACTGACATACCATTCTTATCTGACCTGAGGGTTTAGACCTAGAGTGAGTCTTCTCTTCTCTCTGTCTCTCCTCTCTCTCTCTCCCTCTCTCCCTCTCTCTCCCTCCCTCTCCCCCCTCCCTCTCTCACTCTCCCTCTCTCTCTCTCCCTCCCTCCCTCTCTCACTCTCTCACTCTCTCTCTCCCTCTCTCTCTCTCCCTCTCTCTCCCTCCCTCTCTCTCTCCCTCTCTCCCTCTCTCCCTCTCTCTCTGTCTCTCCCCCTCTCTCTATCTTTCTCTCTCCCTCTCTCTCTGTCTCCTTTTCCCTCTCTTCCTCCACTCTCTTCCTTGTTCTCCCATCTTGCTACCTCTCCCTTCTCCCTCCCCTTTCCATTCACTCTCTCCCTCCTTCTCTCTCCCCCCTCTCCCTTCTCTCTTCCCTAGAGTTAAAGTTAGTTGTGGCTATGTTGTGTGGAGAGGTGCTATAGCTGAGAGAGATTGACCATTGCTGGAGGAAGGGGAGGAGGAGCAGTAGACAGAAAAGTGCATTTTTAACGGCCGCCACTAGAATGGACTGAATCTGGCTTAAGGCTAATTTAGTAGATATGGGTCAGATTTTCAGAAAATGTACAATTTATCTTCACCAATCCTCTCAAATAACCCACATTTAAGACAAAAATGAGCTTCAAAATGCAATTTAAAATAACAGAACTGATACTTTAAATCAATGCAATACCAAATATACTCAGATATACCCGGTATTCTTCATTTTTCAGCCTAATGTAGCAGAATTTCCTAAATCGTGTAGAGCTGCCAATTGTACATTTTCTGAAAATTTGACCCATATAAAGCTGCAGGATGGTGAGCGAGGGCGAGGGAGAGCCTAGCCCTCTAGCGGTGGGTGTATGAATCATCAGCAGAGACCGAGAAATAGAAAAACTTTCCTGCCAATATAGTGCCATACACCACAGGGCAGGGCAGTGGATGTGGATGGGTCAGAAAATGATATGAAGGATGTTTTCATAGATCAGTTATACAAAGTATGATATTATTGACAACATTTTTGCAATTTTTGATGAAAATGTTGCAAAATATTTGTATGCCAGATTTCATCCGAATCCATCCCAGGATGCACTGTAACAGGCATGCGCAGTGGCACATGCAATCCCCCTATTGATCAGGCTATAGTGAGTTGTGTGTGAAGCTGTGTGTAGCCTTGTTTAGTCGCCTCACCTCCTCCTCCTCCCCCTCCTCCTCTCTATCTATTGAACAGACCAGTAAATTCATTATCGATCCTTAGTGTTTGACAGATGGGCGCATTGTGTCTCATCTAGCAGTGCTTTCCCCCACTCTCCGCCACCGCCCCGGGTAATAAAGCCCTCCTATTTTACTACTTCCCACTTCCCTTAGTCTTATTTTCCACTGTCTTTATAGTGAGGCTCCTACTGAGCATGGGTCAGATTTTCAGAAAATGTACAATTGGCAGCTGTACACATTCAGCAAATTCTACAAAATTAGGCTGCAATTTGGTCAATACTAGGTAAAATCGAGAATATTCGGCATTGCATTGATTCTAGCGATCTGGTTGGTTAGGTTAAACTGTATTCTAAACTTTAGTTTCGTCTGAAATAAGGCTTATTTGAGAAGATTGGCGAAGTTGAATCGTACATTTTCTGAAAATATGACCCAGGATCTTGAGTGAATGAGGTACTGCTCATTTACTGAAGGGCTGTAGTGGCATTCATTCATTCAATAGTTTATTCATTCATACATTCATTGTTCCATTGATTCTTCCATTTTATTCATTGATTCTTCCATCTGAATCTGTTAATTAATTTATTCATTTATACATACCTTCTTCCATCCGAATCCGTTCATTCATTTATTCATTTGTCCATGAAAAGGGAATGAGTGATTGAGTGAATGAATTAGGCTTTATTGACATTTATTATACACGCATTGCTCTCAAAATAACGTATCTAGAGTCTTAAATCTGGGTTATTTGAAAGGATTTGTGAAGGTGAATTGTACATTTCCTGACATCCTGACCAATATATGGGTTAGATTTTAAGAAAATGTACAATTCAACTTCACCAATCTTCTCAAATAACACAAATTTCAGACGAAAATTAAGTGCAAAACACAGTTCAACCTAACCAAACAGATTGCTAGAATCAATGCAATGCCAAATATACTCGAATTTCCCTACTGGCCTAGTATTGACCAAATTGCAGCCTAATTTAGCAGAATTTACTAAATGTATACCGCTGCAAATTGTACATTTTCTGAAGATCTGGCCCATATATGGGTCAGATCTTTAGAAAATGTACAATTCGCCTTCACCAATCCTCTCAAATAACCCACATTCCAGACAAAAATGAGCTTCAAAATGCAGTTTAACATAACAGAACTTATACTTTAAATCAATGCGATCCCAAATATACGCAGATATACCCGGTATTCATCACTTTTCAGCCTAATTTAGCAGTATTTAATGAATGTATACAGCTGCCAATTGTACATTTTCTGAAAATACGACCCATATATATGCCTCTTGTACATTGTGTGGTTGGCCCCGACGACCTCCCTCTGCCTCAGCTTGCACCCGGGGGGAATCAGCAACTTTGTACCGCCACACTGACTTAAATCTTTTCCTCCTTGAAGACTCATAATTCCTCCCTCTTGCCTCCCTACAGATCCCTGTCTCTGTATGATGTATGCTCAGTCAGGTCGCTCTTGGGATCCTATATTTACAATATCTTATTTATTGTTTATTTAGCCGGAATTTAGTGGAAAAATTTGAATTAAATTGATAGGCCCTGTGTGCATGGATGAGGTTGTGTGACGGACAGGTTCAGATCGAGACTAGGTTCCCACGAGTACTCCCACGGTCATTTGCTCCAGGGTAAGACCATAAAGTGCTTTTCAAATTTCTGTCTCTTTTCTCTGTCTCTCTCCCTTCTTCTCTATCTCTATTTCCAGGGTAAGACCATAAAGTGCCTTTCTGTATCTTTTTCTCTGTCCCTCTCTCCCTTCTTCTCTATCTCTATTTCCTGGGTATGACCATAAAGTGCCTTTCTTTTCTCTGTCTCTCTCTCCCTTCTTCTCTATCTCTATTTCCTGGGTATGATCATAAACTGCCTCCCTCCCTCTCAGCTCTCCCGCCCTTGATAAAACCATATTAAATGTGTTGATAAGGGCGTAAAGCAACCAATCTCACTCACTCACTCACTCCCTCTCAGCTCCCGCCCTTGATATAGCCATATTAAATGTGTTGATAAGGGCGTAAAGCAACCAATCTCACTCACTCACTCACTCTCAGCTCTCCCGCCCTTGATATAACCTTCAATGTGTTGATAAGGGCGTAAAGCAACCAATCTCACTCACTCACTCACTCCCTCTCAGCTCTCCTGCCCTTGATATAACCATATTAAATGTGTTGATAAGGGCGTAAAGCAACCAATCTCACTCACTCACTCACTCCCTCTCAGCTCTCCAGCCCTTGATATAACCATATTAAATGTGTTGATAAGGGCGTAAAGCAACCAATCACACTCACGGTCTCACAGTCATGGAATTAGTGATTTGGTTTTCCAGGCCTGGAAAATCATGGAATTCTGGACAGGTCATGGAGAGTCATGGAAAATAAAATTCTGAATGTTAAAATTAAAATTCTTCATAATACCACTGCCAAGTTCTACATTTTGTTCAGCATGACGTTTGTCCAAAGTGGCCACACTCTTCCACCGTTTCGACTTGTCCCCTGTTTCTCCTCGCTGTCGGAAGAATTATGACTTTAATTAAGTTGTATGCAGTTATGTATACATAAATGGCAACTTGTAGAGGAAATGGGTGGATCCGACAGCTTTACTTTGATTATCAAGGGTCATGGAATTTTTCATTCAGGTTAGGAAAAGTCATGGAATTTGAATCCAGATGTACTGTGGGAACCTTGTGAAAGCTAGATTGGCAGTAACTGTTAGTGCACTGTGGGCATGACTGGTTAACATCTACCCTTGTGTTTCGTCATAATAGGGTCAGATTTTCAGAAAATGTACAACTCATATTCACCAATCCTCTCAAATAACCCAAATTTCATATGAAAATAAAGTTCAAAATACAGTTCAATCCCCCTCTCTCCCTCCCTGCCTCTTTCTCCTCTCTCTCTCTCTCCCCCTATCTCCCCCTCTCTCTCTCTCTCTCTCTCCCCCTCTCTCCCTCTCTCCCTCCCTGCCCCTTTCTCCTCTCTCTCTCTCTCCTCTCTCTCTCCCCCTCTCTCCCCCTCTCTCCCCCTCTCTCTCCCCCTCTCTCCCTCTCTCCCTCCCTGCCTCTTTCTCCTCTCTCTCTCCTCTCTCTCTCCTCTCTCTCTCCCCCTCTCTCCCCCTCTCTCTCCCCCTCTCTCCCTCTCTCCCTCCCTGCCTCTTTCTCCTCTCTCTCTCTCCTCTCTCTCCCCCTCCTCTCCCCCTCTCTCTCTCCCCTCCCCCTCTCTCCCTCTCTCCCTCCCTGCCTCTTTCTCCTCTCTCTCTCTCCCCCTATCTCCCCCTCTCTCTCTCTCTCTCTCCCCCCTCTCTCCCTCCCTGCCCCTTTCTCCTCTCTCTCTCTCTCTCCTCTCTCTCTCCCCCTCTCTCCCCCTCTCTCTCTCCCCCTCTCTCCCTCTCTCCCTCCCTGCCTCTTTCTCCTCTCTCTCTCTCTCCTCTCTCTCCCCCTCCTCTCCCCCTCTCTCTCTCCCCTCCCCCTCTCTCTCCCCCCTCTCTCCCTCCTCTCCCCCTCTCTCTCCCTCCCAGTATTTCTCCAGCCTCAGTGAGTGCTTATCTACCCCTAGCCTGTGCCCATATACGTGTATCCACGATACCAATGATAGCAGCCATTGAATCCCCTCCGGATAATCCACCGTCGGATTATCGCAGTACCATGTCCGTCTATATTAGATAATCTCCTATACTCCACCCACCATCTCTCGTCCTCCTATACTCCCCTGGGGGCTCTCTGTGGGAGGAGCTGTATTACACCCCCACCCCCACCCCACCCCCGCACTGTATACATTACCTCTGTCTTTATATCACCAATACCAGCCATATCCACCCCTTGTACAGCTTTACGCTTTTGGGTCAGATGTTCAGAAAATGTACAATTCAACTTCGCCAATCTTCTTAAATAACCCAAATTTCAGACGAAAATAAACTTCAAAATACCGTTCAACCTAACCAAACTAAATGCAATGCCGAATATACCCGAATTTACCTAGTATTGACCAAATTGCAGCCTAATTTAGCAAAATTTACTAAATGTGTACAACTGCTAATAGGGGAGTTGCATAGCCGCCATTTTGAATATTGATTCGCATGGAATTATGGGAGTAATGGTACAGTATAAAATCTAAGGAAAACATGCCATGTTCAGCATGGAATATTTATCAATGATCTAATGTCTATATCCATGTGTTATACATGTTTCCATAACACTTGACTTGATCTTTCCCATCATGAATTTGGTTTTCATACATCATCTATACAAGCTGTGATATTGGTTAAAACAATTTTGCAATTTTTGATAAAAATGTTGCCAAATATGTGTATATCAGACTTGAACCGAATCCGTCTCAGCATGCACTGTGACAGACATGTACAGTGAGACATGCAACTCCCCTATTGTACATTTTCTGAAAGTCTTTTACATGGATGGTTCTCCAGGGTCTCCAGGGGCCTGGAGAAAATTGGGAATAAGCTGTGAATTTGGAAGAATTGATTCATGGAAATGTCTGAAAAGTGGCCAGGACCAGGGCCTGGATAACCATCTTATACTAGGTATATTTGAATATATTCAATATTGACTTGATTCAGGCAATCTGTTTGGTTATGTTGAACCTCAATTTTGTCTTAAATTTGGGTTATTTGAGAGGATTTCTTGAGGCAAATTGTACATTTTCTGACGATTTCACCCACCTTTCTCACACCATACACTGAGTGACTCGTTAAGGGAAAGTTAGAAACTGATTCATCATCTGCCTATGTACAAAGGTAACTACACCTCCTTTGCAATAAACAATAGGGGAGTTGCGTGTGTTGCTGCACATGTCTGTTACAGTGCATCCTGGGATGGATTCTCTTGAAATCTTGAAAAATTTATGAAAACCAAATGCATGATCGGAAAGATAGAGACATGTGTTATGGAAACATGTATAACACATGGATATTCACATTAGAGCTTTGATAAATATTCCATGTTGAACATGGCATGTTTTCTATAGATTTTAGACTGTACCATTAGTTCCATAATTCCATGCGACTCAAGATTCAAAATGGCGGCTGATAATTTGGTTAATATAATTCATTAACCAAGTTGGGGTATTGATGAAAACATTCTTGCAATCTTTGATAAAAGAAAATTGCAAAATATTGTATGTCAGATTTCATCAGAATCTATCCCAGGATGCACTGTCACAAACATGCGCAATGGCACATGCAAATCCCCTATTGTTGGTTTGTTTTGAGCCTCCTTTTAGAAGAGGGAAGGGAGTGTAGGGGGCCCAGGTCTGATATTTGTTTATGTGTGGGTAAGGGGGGGGGGGTAGGCTAGTTAAGTGTGTGAGGGGTGGTCCTGGGGAAGTGAGGGTTTATAACAGCGGCAGAATATTGATGAATCGATCCAGTCCTATAAGTCATAATATGAGTAACTCTTGTATAAACATATAACAGCAGCAGAATATTGATAAATACAGTCCTATAAGTCATAATATGAGTAACTCTTGTATAAACATATAACAGCAGCAGAATATTGATAAATACAGTCCTATAAGTCATAATATGAGTAACTCTTGTTTAAACATATAACAGCAGCAGAATATTGATAAATACAGTCCTATAAGTCATAATATGAGTAACTCTTATTTAAACATATAACAGCAGCAGAATATTGATAAATCCAGTCCTATAAGTCATAATATGAGTAACTCTTGTTTAAACATATAACAGCAGCAGAATATTGATAAATCCAGTCCTATAAGTCATAATATGAGTAACTCTTGTTTAAACATATAACAGCAGCAGAATATTGATAAATCCAGTCCTATAAGTCATAATATGAGTAACTCTTGTTTAAACATATAACAGCAGCAGAATATTGATAAATCCAGTCCTATAAGTCATAATATGAGTAACACTTGTATAGACATATACCAGCAGCAGAATATTGATAAATCCAGTCCTATAAGTCATAATATGTGTAACACTTGTATAGACATATAGCAGCAGCAGAATATTGATAAATCCAGTCCTATAAGTCATAATATGAGTGAATTCAGTATAATTTGTTGTTGATGTAATAACTGAACATACAGCTTTAATAGTGAGGTGTTCAGATTAGAGAGGTATCTGCATATACAGGTTTTACTGTACCTATATTTAGTATAGACATATACCATAGAGACTAGAGGAGTTGGTGGATATTGAGTGACGGTGAGGCACGCATGTTTTATATGATTAGAGGCTAGCATGTTGTATTGATAGCTTTTATCTGCTGTTAATACCTTCCTCTCCCCCATCCCCCATATTGACATCACATCTATATACTGTAGGGTCAGATGTTCAGAAAATGTACAATTGGCAGCTGTCCACATTTAGTAAATTCTGCTAAATTAGGCTGCAATTAGGTCAATACTAGGTAAATTCGAGTATATTCGGCATTGCATTGATTCTAGCAATCTGTTTGGTTAGGTTGAGCTGTATTTTGAACTTTATTTTTGTCTGAAATTTGGGTTATTTGAGAGGATTGGTGAAGTTGAATTGTACATTTTCTGACGACTTCACCCTGTACCTATACCGCACGCGCTATATAATATTGATTATATCGGTCGCTGGAGGAGTAAACCAGGCTGATTTAGTATCAGAGTGAAGTTGACTCAAAATGTACGATTTATCTTCACCTATCTTCCTAATTAATTCAATTTTAAGACCGAATTGGAGTTAAAATATAATTTGATATTAAACAGATTTTGTTTATCAATGCAATGCCAGATATACTCAGATTTATTATATGTGCATTCTATATGAGGCATGCTATAAGTGGGGTGCTATAAAAATATTCATATAGGACGTGTCCTATATGAAATGTAGTGGTCTAAAAATAGCTCTTATCTGTTGTTATGCTTCGCGGAGCTTTGGCTCTCTGCGTAGCATGTAAACAAATCCCCACGATCGGTAATCAACCCGTGATTCTGGTACTATAATTATAGAAATACATAATAAAACCTACATCATTAAATAGAGCATTGAATTCTCTTTTGAATGATATAAATTGTATTAATGTAGCTCAAGGAATGGCCATGATATGAACGTTTTAATTCATCAATATACTAACAGGGCTGTCAGTGGGGCTGTCAGCGGGGCAGCTGGGCTCTCTGAGACTTCTTTAGTATTTTTTCAGTGATATCTGATGACAAATGATCAAATTTTATGCACATATAATAAATATAGAATGGAACTCGCTGGCAATAATCGAAAATTTATAGGACTTGATTTGTCCACATAATGCCAGTCCTCTCAGAATCTCGTCCTATAAATTTTTGATTATTGCCGGCTCGTCCCATTCTCTCTATGTATTTATTATACGCGCATGCTATATGAGAAGTGCTATAAGTGGGGTGCTATAAAAATAGTCATATAGGACGCGTCCTATATGAATGTAGTTGTCTAAAAATAGCTCTGTTTATATGCTTCGCGGAGCAATGGATGTAAACAAATCCCCGCGAACGATGTAAACAAATCCCCGCGATCGGTAATCCACCCGTGATTCTGGTACTATGATTAAAGAAATACATAATAAAAATCCCATCATTAAATAGAGCATTAAATTCTCTATTGAATGATATAAATTTTATTAATGTAGCTCAAGAAATGGCTGCGATATGAACGTTTTAAGTCAACAATATAACTTGGCTAATAACGGGGCTGGCAGCGGGGCTGTCAGTGGGGCTGGCAGCGGGGGCAGCGGGGCTCTCTGAGACTTCTTTAATATTTTTTCAGTGATATCTGATAACATATGATCAAATTTTATGCACATATAATAAATATAGAATGGAACTCGCTGGCAATAATCGAAAATTTATAGGACTTGATTTGTCCACATAAGCACTCTGCCTACGGCATCGTGCTTATGTGGACGAATCTCGTCCTATAAATTTTCGATTATTGTCGGCTCGTCCCATTCTCTCTATATATATATACCTATTATTTATCATTTTTCAGCCTAGTTTAGCAGAATTTACAAAGGGTGTAAATGCTAAAGTATGGTGTTAAAACAAACTATCCCGAGACTATAATGATTTTAATCAATGGAGTAATTAATAATTCACAAATGTAATCATGGTTATGTTTAATTTTCTTTCCAGTTTGCATTCATTTGATAATGTACATTCTGGTGACTTATCTTAATTATTAGAGCGGAGCTCTTTTCCCTATAGGTATTATAAATATACTATAAGTTGGGCCAGTTTTGGTAAAAATGGCCTTTTCGCAGGTTTACTGCACTTCCCCACAATCGATTGGTTTAATTTTTGGCCTACTCCTAGAAAAGTTGGTTTGCCAGTGTATGGTGCGAAATTTTTTAAAAATTTATTTATTTAAATAGGCTTTATCTAATGTCGGCAATAATGGGCGGTCAGGGTTGATCTTTTGCCCTCTCAAAGGGGTTAATTGGCGTGTAATTGCTTGGGCTGATAACTGTACTAAGCTGGCCTGGCCTGGCCTGACTAAGATGGCCCAGCCAGCCTGTGTGGTGCCTGGAGCCTGGACACTGTGGCAGCCCCTATAGGTACCTCTATAATTGATAACATATGATGCACTTGCACCTCCACCCCACTGGCTACACTAATCATGATGGCCTTATCTAATCAGGGTTGATACATTTGAATCCACTAATGCGAATTCTTGTTCTAATTCCCTCTAGAAATACAGTTTACATTTTATAAGAATGGCATGTGTGAGTGAAAAAGAAGAAAGTTGCAGTTTAAATGGTTATTCTACACCTATTATTAATGATTTAATAAAATTCGAAACCATTTCTTTACATTATACAGCTAATACAAGTGTCTCTCACCTCCTTCTCATTAAGACATATAGGCCTCTTTCCTCTTAGGCAGTGGGTGAGGACTGGCGGCTGGGGAGGGGATGGGTGGTGAGGGGGGAGGGTATCCAATTAACCCCATTACACCATCCTCACATTCCAAAGCTGTCAGGGGTCAATCTGATAACAAAGTCACTTATGGTCGCAATTATATCAACAGGAATTATATCAACAGGAAGGTGGAGGTATCTGTTAATAATGTGCCTGCGAAATCTTATTCTAATTCCCTCTATAAATACAGGTTACATTTTATAAGAATGGCATTTTATAAGAATGGCAGAGAAAGTTGCAGTTTGAATGGCAATTCTACACCTATTATTAATCATTTAATAAAATTCGAAACCATTTCTTGACATTATACTCCCCCTCTCTCTCTCCTCTCTCTCACACAATCTCTCCTCCTCCTCCTCCTCCTCCTCCTCCTCCTCCTCCTCCTCCTCCTCCTCCTCCTCCTCCTCTTCCACCTCCTCCTCCTCCTCCTCCTCCTCCTCCTCCTCCTCCTCCTTCTTCTTCTCCTTATTATCTATTATTATTAACGATTTGATAAAATGTGAGAATCAAATCAACCTTCTAATGGAATTTGTACATCAAATACAAGGACAGTTGTGTAATTGTAATATCTGTCTGTCTGTCTGTCCAAACAGCAAATGTCACTAAAATCCCCTCTCATGTCTGCCGCCCGCCCCCCCCCCCCCCCCCCCCCCCCCCCACACACACACACACTCACTCTCTCTCTCCCACTCTCTCACTCACACACTCACTCTTCGACTCTCTGTCTCACTCTCTCTCACTCTCTCTCTCTCTCTCTCTCTCTGTCTGTCTCTGTCCGTCTCTCTTTCTCCTATCTATCTATCTCTGGCCTACCGCCCACCCACAATAAATAAGCTCCGCTCCCTGTGACTATTTTGATGGTCACAGGCCCATCACCTCTTGTGATAAATTTATGATAAATTTGATCCTAGATATATGACTGAAATTATTCAATCATTTCCAATATTTTACCATATTTTGATAAAAGTGTCTAAAAATAGACATTTTTGCTATAAAAATACGGAATCATAAGGATAGCCCGATCAACCGTGCAAATGGTCAGAGGGGATGGGCGGGTGATCTGTTGTCATCCATTTTTAAGCTATGTTTATATATTACATCATTAAATATTTTCCCCACTTGCTGTTCTTATACCCAATAGCATGATGGAGGTTTGTAATCAATCAAGATGGCGGGTCAAATCACACAACACCCAGAAGGCGTGGAGTGGGATTTGACCCAACGTCGAGATCAATTACAAACCATACAGAGTGCCATTGAGTATTAATTATATACTAAATCAACAAGAGAACTTGATTTTAATAGCATTTTACCTTGGTTTCAATCAGGCATGTGACTCTCCAAAGTAGTTCGGCTCAACTAACACATAGGTGCTATTTCACTTTTCAAATAGCAGCCCTGAATCACACTCTTGAAATCATTTATGACAATAATGTGTGTAATAAACTTTTAAAGACAAATGACTGGAGTGTCTCACAAGTTGTTTACTAGCATCAGTTGGTAGACAAAGCTTATCTTCCATGATCAGCTGTAATCTGACAGCTTATCTTCCATCTTATCTCTAGCTTCATTTATATATGTTAGTATTTGTTCTTTATTGTATTTCTACTCATTATAGTAGATGGCAATAAGAGATAGTGGATGATGGAGGAGGAGGGGGAGGAGGTGTATCGCCCAGGGTAGTGTGGCAGCCAGTATGTCAGTGTAGGAGGCATGCCAGCCAACCTTCTCAGTGCTAAACAAGGTTATAACTTTAACCCTTCCAATGTTAATTTCCCCTAAATCCCACCATTTATAGCCAACTTTTAAAAAAAAAAAAAAAAAAATAGTTAAAAAAAACTGTGAATCTCATTGGCCAAATTTGAAAATTAAAAAAAAAAAAATCTCAAAATCCGATATTTTTTTCGTCTGAAATTTAGGTTATTTGAGAGTATTGGTGAAAGTGAATTGTACATTTTCTGGCGGTTTCACCCATTTATGGTTACATAATTGAGACAGGTTTGCATGTTGTGGGACCTATAGCTGGGAATGCAGCTGTAACCCAATAATCCATTCTGTCAAATATAACGATGACAAATTGATATCTCTAGCTATTGTAGGTGCCTTGTATAATGAGCCTATATTAGAGTCAGATTTTCAGAAAATGTACAATTCGCCTTCACCAATCCTCTCAAATAACCCACATTTAAGACAAAAATGAGCTTCAAAATACAGTTCAACATAACAGAAGTAATATTTTAAATCAAAGCGATCCCAAATATACTCAGATATACCCAGAATTTATCATTTGTTTAGCAGAACTTAGCAGAAGTTA
Source organism: Sthenelais limicola (assembly GCA_942159475.1). Lineage (NCBI taxonomy): Eukaryota > Metazoa > Annelida > Polychaeta > Phyllodocida > Sigalionidae > Sthenelais > Sthenelais limicola. The sequence continues at coordinate 114,701,883 of OW804097.1, read as the reverse complement.
ATAAATATGTGGAGCTGCCAATTGTATGTTTTCTGAGAATCTGACCCATTAGTGTAGGGTTGGGAGGAGGACGAGTGATGTCCCACTACCCACTGTGTGCTGCAGTAGTAGATACAAGGGTTAAGCACCTGGCACCTCGCCATACACCATTGTAAGGGAACATGCCAAAATGTCTTGGTACTTGAAATTGATCTCATCTTTATTTACTTCACTGATACTTGTGTCTTTGCCCTGGCATTCGACCATAATAAAGTATATCTATGGACGAGATAAATACATGTACTAGACCAGTTAGGAATTGGAAATAAGTTAATGATTTATTAGGATTTTCTGCTAAAGTTTTTTTTTTTATTTAGAATATCTATACAGCGTATCAACAATTACAATTGTTTACAACTAGTCATGTAACCGGTACAATATCTGGTTTGTAAAATAGGTCTGCTTCAGTGATATGGGCTCACGGGTGATATATTCGGTTAGGAATTCCATGGTATTCTGCCCACTGCTGCCTCTAACTACCATTTAGTGCTGTATCACTTGGGGTGTGACTTTAAAAAAACGAACTTTTATTGGACATACATTTAACAGGATAATCAGAAAATACGCATTCTCAGCTAATGTGATTGTTTTCATGCGTTGTCATCGTTCAAAATACAAGAAAACTTCCAATATAAATACTAATCAAGTGATATAATATAAATACGATAATACGATTAATATAACCTTGGAAGACCTGAAATAATGTCAATGTCTCTCTTTAAAATAATCAAGATGTATATATATATATATATATATATATATATATAAATAGATTTTATTTCCTTTTGTACAAGTACATTGAAAACAAAGTTTCTACAGCGTCTGCAACCTGCAGGTCTTCCTACTGGACTTTTACAATGCATTGTGATTAGTTAGGAATATACAACAAGAACGCATTATACAGATACATATTAGTGGAAAAATCCAACTCTTCCCAGCTATTCCATGTCACTGGGGTATCTTTTGATAATATAGTTAATGGATATCCGCCTTATATGCGGTGAGATCAGAAAACCACTGAAGGTTACATTTTGTCACACTAGGTAAAATACCTGCGTATAAATTGACGGTTTACATTATGTCACACTAGGCATACCACCTGTGTATAATCGACAGTAATACAATAATACAGTAATACAATATTCTACAACAATCCCAACATGACCATCACAGCTCAGGTCAGACACCTATTATGAATGTTAATTTGTTGCCTCCACCCCATCCCAGGTCCCCTGCATATATACAGTTCTTAGAAACACCCTAAAATCTTTTAATCTTCTACGAGCTATCACTCCAAATACTATAAACTCATTCTATAAAAATGTGGCAAATATATCTTTAATTAAGACAAGACAAGTTATACTATCCCACCTACTGCTCTGTTATGTAAACTTACATGTATTTCTAAATTATCACCACAATGTATAATTATCACCCATCACCCTCATCTCATTTCTATTTCATCAGCATTACCACGGTTATCTATTGATACGTTGCATTTGAAAATTACACACGGTGACACGGGGAAGAACGGGATAGTCAGGTCCAGAAGGCCACATTCCTCGATTCCAGATCCAACGATAAGCTTAAGCACAAGGCTAAGACTAAGGCTAAAAGTGTTAATGACCCCTCAAACGTAGGGGTCCAAAACTGCCTTCTGGACTGGGGATATTTTCCTGACCTAAAAAACACTTAGGCTTATGCTTATGGCTATTCCTGTTTAAATAAAAATATTTGAAAGGAGACTTTTTGATGATATGTTCTCTAAGAGTTTTCCATTCAAAATCATGCCAACACCTAATACATACAGTGGAACCTCGCATAAAGACCACCTCTCTATAGAGACCAAAGCACTATTAAGACCAGTTTATCTCAGTCCAGAATTGCTTTCCTATTATAAGATTAGCCCCTCTAATGGGACCACAAATCGTTCAGTCCCAAGGGTGGTCTCAATAGAGAGATTCCACTCTATATGGTTCATGACAGAAAATGTATAATTGGCAGCTCTACTCCTTTAGTAAATTCTGCTAAACTATGCTGGGAAATTATGAATACTAGGTCTATCTGTGTATTTGTATTTGATAAATTTTACTCAGCAAGACATTATGTATACGGCTATTCTAATAGTCCCTATTTGATTCAAGATATTTGAACGAAAACTGATAATATGATTGATGATATGTTCTCTAAGGGTTTCCATTCACAACACCTAATACATGGTTCATGACATCAGAAAATGTATAATTGGCAGCTCTACCCCTTTAGTAAATTCTGCTAAACTATGCTGGAAAATTATGAATACTAGGTATATCTGAGTATTTGTATTGAATAAATTTTATTCAGTAAGACATTTTGTAAATGTGATCCGTTTTAGGAAAATAAGTCATAAGTCGCAAAATATAGATTTTGAGAGATCACCATATTTGAAACGATTCTCCAATGATAGTAAACATTAAGGACATTTAATAAGTATTTCTATATATTAAATTTGAAAAAAAGAGTTTGCAATATCTTTGGGGTGGACAATTACTAGTAAAGAAGCTAAATATACTCTATAAGATGACTTTAGTTATGCAAGATATATTTATTACAATGTCTTGAAATTTGGTACCTGTATTTATGCTACTAGCAGTTCCGGGAACTCCAAAAATGAAAACATTCCAAGCAAGGGTTCTTATAAATAATCTACTTTGAAAAATGTCAATTTTGCGACTCATTTTCCGGAGAGACATCACAAATATACAGTATTCTCGGCCTATGCTGACGATTTAAGTTGAAAAATAAAGCTACATCGAGAACCTCATTATTTAGTCATCATTACATTACTACATACGATGATAAGAGAAAACACAGAGTATAAATGGTGTAGTGATGATTCAAATAATCTGTTGGGTCATGTTGAAATGTATTTTGATCCTCATTTCTGTCATAAATTTGGACTATTTGAGAAGATTGGTGAAGGCGAATTGTACATTTTCTGACAACATGACCCACATAGTGAGCATAGTCCCCAGTAGTAGTTGATACAAACAGTCTGTTGGGTCATGTTGAACTTTATTTTGATCCTCATTTCTGTCATAAATTTGGATTATTTGAGAAGATTGGTGAAGGCGAATTGTACATTTTCTGGCTACCATACAGCTAGCTTGGAGCTGCACTGAGAGAGAGAAACTGACTGTAGGCCACTTTATGATCACTTATAACATTAGATGATTACCGTTATACTTGTGGACCCTGCATAATGGAGGAAGGCGCACACACGGCCATTAATATAAGGCTTTAACTATATTCCTTAATTATATAGCTTGGTATTGTTGGCGTTATGCTATACATTCCTATTATTGTATCGTTATTCATTGCCTACAGTTTATTCCAGGATAAATTTGAAGGGATGGGGAGGGAAAGGCCAGTTATTTTGGTAATTAACCACGCCACCCTCGACCCCCCTGATAGGCAGTGTGCAACATAACCCAGAGACCGACGTCCAGGTCTCCATTCTCCTATCTATGACCCAGACTTCTTTTTTGGTCTCTGTAAAATCTTTTCGGTCTCCGCTGTTACAATTTGACCAACAGTCTCTCATCTCCAATTCACTATGTTGCGCACTGGATAGGGCTCGCCACCTATGTGGTTATAGTTTATGGCAGGATAATTAAACAACGGTGATTTCTCTTTGATGTTGATGTGTGAAAGAAGGAATTTTATTAGTCGCTGTTAATCAATTCACATCCTCATAAAAAACAACTGGGCCATGGCTCCCGCTTGCCTCCCTCGATCCAATTTTGGGGGAAGTTCCTCCTGTCTTAGATTTAAATTTCTCCCCTCCAAGCCAGGCCATAATAGCACATATCAAGTAGGCGACGTTTAATGACACTTAAATGACCAAAGCATCTGGCCTTCCCCCCCTCCCTTCTTCCCCCTTCCCCCTTCCCTATAAAGGAAAGGAGCGCCAAACTATAGTACAGAATTTGAAGGGGCAACAAGTCATGGATCAAGGCATCAGAAAATGTACAATTGGCCTTCACCAATCCTCTCAAATAACCCAAATTTATGACAGAAATCCCCTGAAATAACCTTAAATTAAAGACAAAATTGAGCTTCAAAATACAGTCTAACATATCTGTCCAGAATCTTTAATTAAACCCAATACCACATATGGGTAAGATTTTCAGAAAATGTATAATTGCCAGCTCTACCCATTTAGTAAATTCTGCTAAATTAGGCTGAGAATGATGAATACTGGGTATATCTGAGTATATTTGGTATCGCATTGATTTAAAGTATCAGTTCTGTTATGTTAAACTGCATTCTGAAGCTCATTTCTGTCTTAAATGTGGGCTATTTGAGAGGATTGGTGAAGACGAACTGTACATTTTCTGAAAATCTGACCCATATACTCAGATATTCCTAGAATTTATCGTTTTCAGCCTAATTTAACAGAATTACCCGAACTGAGGATTGCACACTTCCTGGCGATCTGAGCCTAGTGTACTTAAGGATGTTATATTCTAATCCTCCATTCTCCAGCTAACGGCCACCACCATGTATAATACATGTAGCGTGTATCTCTAGCTGTATCTATATGTACACATGTATGAGGGTACTACTGATTAGACACCCACACACTCAGGTATGGGTCAGATTTTCAGAAAATGCACAATTGGCAGCTGTACACATTTAGTAAATCCTGCTAAATTAGGCTGCAATTTGGTCAATACTAGGTAAATTCGTGTATATTTGGCATTGCATTGATTCTAGCAATCCGTTTGGTTAGGTTGAACTGTATTTTGAACTTTGTTTTCGTCTGAGATTTTGGTTATTTGAGAAGATTGGTGAAGTTAAATTGTACCTTTTCTGAAAATTTGACTCATATACCAGTAAAAGTGTAGACCTGTCGATTGTACATTTTCTGACATCCTTACCCTAACCCACAAGTTCCATATACATGTAGCCTCTTTTGATATCCATGATAGTCTACATAGCCATGTTAATGTATTAAGTAAATAGCCAGCATGTAAATAGCCAGCATGCTGCCCCCCATATCATTCTCTATGATGATGATGATGATGATGACCTTTTACAGGAGATATTCCTATTCCTGGAACAATGGCTTATTTAGGCATTCTATACTGCGTGTCTGTTAAGGCTTTGCAGTAATATTCCAGTGATGTGGTGTTTGACGTATGTATACTGAAACACAGTGTATATTGCTAAAACTATTGCTTGCCTTGCTACTAGTGTATAAACATGTTTATTACACCCCTGTGATGTTGCTTCCTATACCTTCAGCATTGTATGTCACACTTGGTCAAAGTGGTGCATAACATGTGAGTTATGTCACCCTTGGCGCATACAACAAGTAGGTCCACCAAAAACTTAAATTACTTCTTTTATTTTTAATTAATTATATTTTTTATTTATTAATGGGGTGTAATAAATATGGAACAAAGCTCGGGTGAAGTATGTACACTTGTTAGTGACCTCGGGAGCGCAGAAGATCTCGGGCTAACGCCCTCTATCTTCCCGCGCTCCCTCGGTCAATAACAAGTGTACAGACTTCCCCCTTGCTAGGTTCCATCTATTTATACTACGACTGAATGGGTTATTCACTTCGAGCGGGATGAATACCCGGCCCCATTTAATAGTTTGTTCATTTCTGTATGCGTGTAATACAGAAGCGTTGACGTCATCAATTGGTCTGATGTCATCAATGACGGCGATATTGACCAATCACAGACATGCATTCTTATAGCCTTGACTCAATATTCCCCACATTCTGAATAAACCATGGCTACTACTTCTGTCAGCCTAATACAAGCGGAAGAATGACGATTTTCTCTTATTTCCAAGTTGTAGTATAAAGAAAGAACTGTACTCGAGGTTAAGAACTACTTGTGTAATTCAATGACTCTTGTTTACACTTAATTCTGCATCCAAAGGGCGACCTGTGGCCGCTTGTTGGATACAAAATAAAGTGTAAACTTGAGCCATTGAATCACACTTGTAGTTCTAACCTCTTGTTCAGTTCTATCTAATTATTGTTGAGGCCCCCCCCCCCCCATTTTCTCTCAGATGAACATTTCAATCTGTCCTGCAAATGAGCTCTCTCTCTCTCTCTCTCTCTCTCTCTCTCTGCATGTCTCTCTCTCTCTCTCTCTCTCTCTCTCTCTCTCTCTCTGTCTCTCTCTCTCTCTCTCTCTCTCTGTCTTCTCCCTCTCTCTCCCCCTTCACTCTCCCCTTCCTCTCTTTCCCAGTCCCTCCTCTCCATTCACTCCCTCCCTCCCTCTTCCCCTCACTGCCCCGCCCCCCCCCCCCCCCCCCCTGTCTTTTCTCTCAAGGTCTGACTCATCAGTATAAACAATAAGTATGAGCACAGATTAGATTAGTAACAACTTCCTGCCTGATTCTGCCTAGAGCTCACACAGCGTGGGGAAGGCCCTCATCACCACCTCCTCCTCCTATCTCTACATGTGTACATCTCTCCTCCTGTAAGCCCCCAGTCTCTGGTTATCACTACTGGTCACTATCTATGGGAGTCCAACACTGGCATCTCCTGGCTACAGTAAGTCAACTCTTAATGTAAAATCTTTATTTTAATCATTAGTTGCTTGTATCAACAAAGCGTTGTGTAATGCATTATCTCTAGAGAGGCAGAGAGAGAAGAGTGGCAGAGAGCGGGGGGGGGGGGGGGCGCAGAGAAAGAGAGACTCCGACTTTGAGAGAGACAGGGGGTGGGGGGGAGACAGAAAGACAGACCGAGGGGGATAGGAAGAGAGACAGGGGGAGAGAGGAGGGAGGATCAGGAGGGGGAGAAAATTCAATTGGAACGGGGGCGGGAGATTTAGGAGGTGGTTGAAATTCAGGGCTCGTACTCAGAATTTACTAAATGTGTACAGCTGCTAATTGTACATTTTCTGAAGATCTGACCCATATATATATACCTGTGTGAGTTTGTCACGGGTTTAATCAGGTGAATAGTTGCCTACAGTGTTATACCAGGAACAAGAGGCTTCGCCTCTTCAACTGGCCCTGTTTCCCCATGGTTGATTGCAATGGGTGGGTCCGCCGCCGCTGAGCAAAGGGTTGGCAAGTCCTTGTCATGAATAGTAAAAAAAACTCCCACATTTCCCTCTTCTTAAAGCAGGGATGCAAGTTCTCAGATTATCAACTGAATTCAGATATATGGAAAAGTCAGCAAATGCCCCATACAATACACTAAATCGACTCCTAAATACCAAAATTTTCTCAAAATTCCATTTGACAGACAATATTAGGGGAGTGATGTGTAGAGACCTCTATCTAAGTGTTCTCACGGAGCCTGGAGCTAACGGAGCCGCCTATCCCTGTCGGGGGAGAGACGGCCTCAGATCATAACTGAAGTGAGAATCCCGATATTTCCGTTAGTCTTTAGCATTGAGTCTATGGAGGCCACGGAAATACCCGAGGTCCTTCGCTCAAGACCTCCGGGAAGGGTGCAGCAGGTGGCCCTTGGACTGACCCAGATACCCACTGTTAGTTAGGCCGCACTGTTGTACATACACAGATGGTCCTTATATGACATGTGCGCCTTTATCTACCTCCCCCTGGACCTTGGAAAATGTTCAGATTATTTTACCTTACCCGACTTGCATCCCTGTTAAAGGGACGAAGGAATCACGTGTCAACTACTTATTGGACAGACTAGAATAGAAACCAGATGTAGAAGCATCCTCTTTGAAATAAAAGCAGTAAATAGGGTATGTTGAGTAGTGGGTATGCATTACTCCATTGTGCATGGTTGTAATTGCTTCTATGTAATTAAACCATTACGGCGAGGAAGTGAAGACTCGACACCCCGTGAATCAAAACCTTGGCTTCATTAATAGGGAAGTTCTGCAAGCAAACCTATCTCTATTACGTAACCATATCTGTATCTTTTTTTGTGGTCCTGGGTAAGACTTTAAAGTGCCTTTCTGTCTCTTTTCTCTCTCTCTCTCTCTCTCTCTCTCTCTCTCTCTCTCTGTCTCTCTCTCTCTCTCTCTCTCTCTCTCTCTCTCTCTCTCCTTCTCTATCTCTATTTCCTGGGTATGATCATAAATTGCCTCCCTCTCAGCTCTCCTGCCCTTGATATAACCATCTTAAATGTGTTGATAAGGGCATAAAGCACCCAATCTCACTCACTCACTCCCTCTCAGCTCTCCCACCCTTGATATAACCATACTAAATGTGTTGATAAGGGCGTAAAGCAACCAATCTCACTCACTCACTCCCTCTCAGCTCTGCCGCCCTTGATATAACCATATTAAATGTGTTGATAAGGGCGTAAAGCAACTCACTCACTCACTCACTCCCTCTCAGCTCTCCCGCCCTTGATATAACCATATTAAATGTGTTGATAAGGGCGTAAAGCAACCAATCCCACTCACTCACTCACTCTCAGCTGTCCCACCCTTGATATAACCATATTAAATGTGTTGATAAGGGCGTAAAGCAACCAATCTCTAATAATCTGCTGGGTTGAGGTTCTAGAAAGTTCTAGAAGGTTCTCCTCGTCTGCCCGCTCGTGCTGGTTGCTAATTAATCATGGGGCGTTCATGCAATGGGGAAGGCTCAGCACTCGGTGCAAGACCTGGATTGTTCCACACAAACCAGCTGCCCATTTCCATTTAGTGAAATAAATAATACAATCAATCAACCAACCTGGGTAAAAATAAGGATTTCACTCCATCTTGTCTTTTGTAAAAATATGGCCTTTGTTTTCGTCCTTTGGCATGCAATCCATTTTGTTGGATTTTGTAAAAGTAAAATATGTTCAAAGTCGCTTTTGTTGTAGGTTTGTACCCTCTGTCTGTTATTTTATTAAATGTAATGTTATTGGAAAGTGTAGTAAAAAGGTTTTAAGTTTTTAGGATGAAATTTGTCCTTTTAATATGCCAAGGAAAAGTGTAAAAAGGATGTGAGAAATTACAGATGGGATGATGAGATTTAGATACAACTCGGGCGGAAGACGTTTTCCCAAAAGATCCCTTGCTCAGAAAGTTTTCATTTCTGAGGTGTTCAGTGCTGCTGGCAGCATGAATATTTGTACTAAATATCAACATGAAATTATGGGACTAACATCTATTGAAAACATGCCCTGTTCAGCATGAAATATTTATCAATGTTCTAATGTCACTTCAATGTCAATGAATTATGGGACTAATGGTACAGGATAAAATCTATAGAAAACTTGTGATCTTCAGCATGGCAGATTTGTCAATGTTCTCATGTCAATAGCCATGTGTTACACAAGGTTCCATGGCACAAGTCCCCATTTTCCATCATGCATTTGGTTTTGATAAATCATTTAAAAAGGTTTGATATTTGATGTATTACCCCAAGTTTATTTACAACATTTACTACATGTTTAGTTTCTAAGGGCTACTCGGAAGATCTCCAGTGGAGAATGAACCAGTCCTCTTCTCCTTGATTTATAATGCTATATGTATATGTCTTGCTGAATAAAAGTTCCATAATAATAACTAGCAAATACCCGTGCTTCGCATGGGATTTGCTAGTGGGACAGTGGGGCCCACATCTTCCCACTCTCCTTGTTCCCTCTCCAACCATCTTTCTCTTTCAAGTTGTCTCTGTAAGTTAGTATCTGTATTAACATTCATACCTCAAATGGAACCATTGTATTGTTGTTGCCTCCCATTCCCTCTCTCGGTAAATAGGTAAATTTACCATAGATATCGGACATTATCAGTGCTTCCTTTATGGTACATTGGCAACCTTTTTTCGATCAATTAGACATCAGATTTTGCCATAGTATACGGTATTCCATAATATATCCACTCCCGTCCCGTAGTGAAGCAACAATGACGTCATGCTTTGGGTGACCCAGAAACCTGGTGTAGGGGCACTGATAGGTTTGTTTTCAGGCAGCGCTGGGGGCCCTGGATGGGGGTGCTCGATGTAAACCCATTTCTAACCCCTTTCCAACCCTAATTTGTTAATGAAACATAGTGGAATGGCTCGGCACCATTTTTGGCAATGTGTATGTGAAATATAATGGAGATCTGGCCAGCGGTTTCAGAGAAGATAGGGGTTTAAGGCTCGAAATGCTTATTTTATTAATATAGAGATATTGGTGAAAATGTTCTTGCATAAAAATGTTACCAACCATTTGTATTTCACCATAATCCATCCCAGACATGCGCAGTGGCACATAGAAAGTTACCTTAATAGGTTTAACGATTATGGTTGATATATGAATCTATTTGTCCAATTTAATAGATATCTGGTATCAGAATTCTTCAGATTTCTTAAAATGATGAAAAAACAAATAACATGTATGTGCCATGTTGCCATGTATTTTGCCATGTTCCCATATATTTAACATTTAACCATGTATTTAACATGTTCCCATGCATTTGACATGTTAACATGTATTTAACATATATTTGACATTTTCCCATGTATTTAACATGTATTTAACATGTCCCCATGTATTTGACATGTTCCCATCTATTTAACATGTTCCCATGTATTAACATGTTCCCATGTATTTAACATGTTCCCATGTATTTAACATGTATTAACATGTTTCCATGTATTTAACATATATTTAACCTATGTTCCCATGTCTGTTAACATGTTACCATATATTTAACATGTCTCCTGTGTGTATTCCAGGTGGGCATGGAGGAGAGCGACTCCCCGGAATGGCTCCTGGAGTTACTCACAGAGGTCCAGCTCGAGCAGTTCTACAGCAAACTCCGCGATGACCTCCAGGTCACAAGGTCAGTGCTACATCTATTTGTTGCCTTCCTCTGTACTTGCCTGAGCTTCATTTGTCTTCTAAGATCAGAGTCTTCTATGACTAGTCTTTGTGCTAAACGTTGCCCTTTAGTGCTTTGTTCTGTTATCAATATCGAAATGAAATCTTTTGATCTCAAAAGATTATTTCAGGGTAGGAATTATGGATTGTCTTCATAAATTTTCTTTCAGGCAGCTCACTGAACCTTCTCTAATAAATGGTTCACCCAATAAGTCGGTTCCGACATGTTTGGTTAACAGTTACAAAAATACATTTTTGTAACTATAATAGATAATTTATTTACTATAAAAGGAATTTATTTCCTCAATTGACTAGAAAACCAGATCTTTTTTTTATCATTAGGCAGTATGATGTCCTAATACAATACAATATGATTAATGTATTTAATTACATACTTAATCAAATCTGGTAAAAATATCCCTTCTAGTTCTTACTTTGTATAATATACAAAGGTAAAACATGTTTAGATTTAGCTCTTTACTTAGACTATCTCTCCCTTCTATCTATATATCTCCCTTTCTCCCCTCTCGCTGTCCTCTCCCTCCCCCCCCCCCCCCCGCTCTCTCTCTCTCTCCCTCTCTCTCCCCTCCCCCTCTCTCTCCCCTCTTCCTCTCCCTCCCCCCTCTCTCTCTCCCTCTCTCTCCCCTCCCCCTCTCTCCCCTCTCCCTCTCTCTCTATCCCCCTCTATCTCTTTCTCCTCTTTAGCTCTCTCTCTCTCTCCCTCTCTCTCTCTATCCCCTCTCTACCTCTCTCCCCCCTCCCCCTCTCTATCTCTCTCCCTGTATCTTTTAAATCTATGCACTATCAATGAGGTTACCCCTGAAATGTGATAGTATAAACCTTATACTAGAGCGGGCCCAATCACATAGAGTGGTTGGGGCGTATCAGTCAGAGATACATTACATGCAAACGCTTCTCAGAATCGCTACCTAATACTATATAGATCACCTTTAGTAGTGTTGTGGGTATGTATGTAGGCTTACCCCTTGTACTATTCAATATAACGCATTTCAATTCAATTCAAGTATTCTTTTATTTGCTGATCTTGTTGCACATAGGTAGCTCGATGTCTGGCTAATACAAAAATAAATTCCTTATTAGCCAGGTCTTCAAACGAATGCCTAGATGACTGAAAAAAGGGTATATTACAAAAAAACCGTTTGTTATTCTCTCTATATACAGGTTAACTAACGAGTTGGTTGAAGGAGTGTGAATATTGCACGAGTTGCGTAGCAATGAGTGCAATATTCTAAGTGACTGAAACCAACGAGTTAGTTAACAGATTTATTATACATGCTTTCAATCATGAAAATAGAAAAAAATTGAGTCATAAATTTGAATTTTACCTGTAATCTTTGTGAAAAAACAGATTGGTTGCCATGACAACCCCACATAAATCACTAGTGAAATACGCACTATGCGTAACTCACTCTAGATACAATGTTTTCAAAGCAATGTGTGTATAATAAATTGACATAACAGTGTCTCATTACACTAGTTCAGGCTTACCTTTTCCCACTTGTAGATAAAGACATAATGTTCCTGTTGTTGATGTGGAAATAAAGTTAAACTAGCAAACACCTGTGCTACACTAGGATTTGCTCGTGGTTTGGTGTTCATCATCCCTCCTTCCCTATTTCCGCCAACTTTCTTTTCCAAATTCTTTCTCCATCTTATGACGCTTTGCTGTACATGAAAGCCTTTCTACATTTTATTGGTTACTGTTTATCAACAGAGAAATGGAGACAGGTTCAGAGGCAACGTGAGATAGATACAGAGTGATCGAGACAGAGGCTAAGATCAGAGAAATCAGATATTGCGGCTATGCAATAAATGGGTATGAGTGAGATTGGTTACTTTACGTAATATGGTTATATCAAGGGTGGGAGAGCTGAGAGGGAGGCAGTTTATGATCATACTCAGGAAATAGAGACAGAGAGGAAGGGAGTGAGTGAGTGTGATTGGTTGCTTTATGCACTTATCAATACATTGAAGTTTTTATTCGCAACCCATAAGGGTGCGTGACTAAATAGAGATTCCGCGCCGTGGTATCACGTGACTTCAGTTCGCGCGGTTTTCGTCGCGGTGACTAGACTTCAAAAAACTTAGACCTCCGTTCGAAAGGTAGGTTTGTTTTCATATTTTCGTCACTTTTTATTTTTCATATTTATGATATATACCATTTTGTTGCTTTTTGGACATAGGTGCCTTAGGTAACAATTTGGTTAATGTAATTTGCTTACATTTCTTGTTTTATCGAGCAACGATCGTCGAACCGCGGTTCGACTCGCCCTCGTGGTGATCGTTTTGAAACATGGCGGTGCGCCGTCAGTAAGTTTTCAGAGTGAACTCGATGTTTTGTCTATTATTTAAGCACAAGGACCTTTACTGCGGTTTAGGTTTCATTGTGAGACAGTTTTTTGAAGTTTTCTAAGGGATACGGTGCGCCGTTTTCTCTGGTTAACTATTTCTCGCGTAAATTTTGAATAATTCTTATCTAATTAATTTTTGTTTTTATTAATTGTAGATATGCCTAGAAAGAAGGATAAGGAGCACGAGCTTTCCGATTCGGAAGCTTCTGGCAGTCCCAAAGGGGATCCCAAAGGCTCCAAGACTGTTGCCAATGAAGACGGTAATGGCAGAGGCCAGCCGGGGAATAGCAAACATGGCGCCGGTGGCGGGAAAGCACCGCGCCTCGAGGATGACGTTCAAGATGACGCAGGCGCAACAGCCTCGTCGTCCACTTCCGCTGGAGTGGGCGATTTGGGCCATGGTTCGGGTTTCCAAGGAATGGACTTTAACCAGTTTATGATGGGAGCGTTGTTCCATAACTTCGCTAATCAAGGTTTTCCCGACCAAGTAGAGGAAGAAAAGGTCATAGAGTTAGAAGAAGAATCTTATCCGGAAGGAGAGTTGTGGACGAAATTGCAAGAAGCAACGTCTAAGCAAGAGAAAGTGAAGAAGAGAGGGCCGGCAGTGGGCTCCCATTTGGCCTTGTATATCAATAACTCCTTTGAAAAAGGATTCAGTCAGCAGGATCTGGAATGCTCGATGGAAGATTACCCTCGGCCAGAGAATATCGATCGTCTGATGGCGCAAAAATGCGACCAGGACATCTTCAATTCAAAATCGGTTGGTGTAGATAATGTTAGATCGGTTGATATATCTCTTAGAGCCATGCAGAAGGGCATCTCAGCGGCTATGATAGCTCTGGCCCCTATAGGGGACGTCATCTTAAAACAAGGCAAGAAGAATAAAGAGTTGGATGTGGTAGGGAAGAATCTTTTGGATGTGTATGCTTTCCTTGTGAATGTTCACTGCGGTCTGTCGACCAAGAGGCGGGACCTTCTCAAACCCAAAATTAATCAGATGTACGCCAAGTCGGTAGCCAATGTTAAGGATGAGAACCCCGAATGGCTGTTCGGAGGAAACCTCTCAGCATCCTTGAAGGCAGTGAAGGCTGCAAATGAAGTGCAATCTGCGCTTACCCCGCAAGCTCCCAGACCGAAAGGACAGGTGCGTCAACAGAAACCTCGGTTCCCGTTCAGAGGGGCTAACATGAACCAATTCATGCAGAATTTCGGTGGGGGTTTCAGGCCCAATTTCCAGTTTCAACAGCGTTTTCCTGCACCCAGGTTCCCTAACCAAGGAGGGGGTTATAAATCAAGATACAGGGCGCCGAACCCCAATCCTCCTCAAAAGGATTTTCAGAACAAGGGGTCGACCAAATGAACAGCCAAGACGGTGAGGTGAGATTTTTTCACACAAAAGATAATTTTTGTGCGGGTAACATTGGAAATTTTTCTCATGAATGGTCAAAGATAACCTCAGACCCCTGGATACTTAATATGATTCAAGGTATTTCGCTGGATTTTGATTCATATCCAGTACAGGATAGAATCCCTTTCCCGTTCCGTTTGTCGGACGAAGAAACTGTTCAGGTTGATTTGGAAGTGAATGCTATGTTAGAGAAAGGTGTGATCGAGGAAACATGTAATGAAAGTGGGGAATTTATCTCGAATATTTTTCTCAGGCCCAAGCCAGATGGTAGATTTAGAGTTATACTCGATCTAACCTTATTGAACCTCTGTATCTCTTATGAACATTTCAAGATGACGAATTTACAGACTGCTTTAGATTTGTTACAAGCAGATCGGTGGATGGGGTCAGTGGATCTCAAAGATGCATACTACTCGGTACCAATTTTGCCAGAATTTCGAAAGTTTTTTAGGTTTTATTGGAAAGGCTCTTTGTTCCAATATTTAGGAATGCCTATGGGTCTGACTTCAGGCCCCAAAATTTTTACAAAAATTATGGTACCAGTTTTTGCCTCCTTGAGGGAGAAAGGTTTCGAATGTTTTCAATATATAGATGATTCGTTCATCATAGCAGATACTTATCAGGATTGCAAAAGGGCAATTAGTGAGTTATCTTTCTTGTTAGATAAGCTAGGGTTCACGGTACATGCTGAGAAGTCAGTGTTGGAACCTACTAAAGAACTAAAGTTCTTAGGTTTTATGATTAATTCCCATACGATGACAATTTATCCAACACAAGATAAGGTTGAGAAATTCATCAGGGCAGGCCAAGAGCTTTTGGGAAAGAAAAAACCCTCTATTCGTGAAGTGTCAGGTTTAGTGGGGTTGATGATCGCTTATGCAGTTACTATCAAATATGGAGGTGCACATATAAAAAATTTAGAGTCAGACAAAGTTAGGGCTTTGGCGTTCAACAAAGGAGATTTTGATTCCAAAATGAAAATTTCGCAGGAAGGTATTGCAGATATCAATTGGTGGCTCGCACATTTTGTAGAAGCTGAAAGAGAGATTCACTTCTCTCCTCAAGCTTGGGATCTTTATACAGATGCATCATTGTCAGGTTGGGGAGCAACCCTAGAGACAGCCACGGCGGGTGGTAGATGGAAAATGGATGAAAAAGATGATCATATTAATGTGTTAGAATTGAGGGCCATTTTGTACGGCTTAAGAAGCCTAGTGTCTGAAGAAAATGTTCATGTGAGGGTTCTGACGGACAATACTACAGCTAAAGCGTATATTCGTAAAATGGGTGGTGTTCGTTCAGCTCAATGTAATGCAGTTGCCCAACAAATTTGGGCGTGGTGTGAAGAAAGAAACATTTGGTTAACACCGGTTTATATCCCTGGGGTATTGAATGTAAGTGCCGATAGAGAATCTAGAGTATTCAACGATGACATTGAATGGGAACTAGGTATCAAATTGTTCCGCAGAGTTTGCAAAGAATTGGGTGAACCTTGGGTTGATATGTTCGCCTCAAGAATTAATTGTAAGTGTGACAGATTTGTGTCTTGGCGACCTGAACCGGAGGCGTGGAATATTGACGCTTTCTCTCTGGATTGGAATTTATGTGAAGGTCTAATTTACTGTTTCCCTCCTTTCAGTTTATCGGGGAAAGCTCTCACAAAGATCATTCAATCAAAAAAGACAAGTGTTCTGATTCTGCCTGCCTGGGAAAGCCAACTTTGGGTAGCGACAGCGACAAACGTAGCAGCAAGAACCCTTCGGTTTCGCCGCAACAACAAGAACTTAATACCTCACGGCAGTCCAAACAAGTTACAAATGTTCGGAAGGCTGCCCCTGTTCGCATTCCTTTTTTATCCAGAGTGTTAGAAAAACAAGGTATTGATAATAAAACTATCGAATTGATTATGCACGCTTGGCGGCCAGGTACCAAGAAGTTGTACGCCACCTATTTGAGAAAGTGGGCTTTGTATTGTGTAGAATCCGATGTTAGATTATTGAAACCCTCTCTGGGTGAGATTTGTAAGTTTCTAAGAAAACTGATGGAATCTGGATTAGGTCATGGAGCAATTAACTCTGCTCGGTGTGCGTTAAGTTTGATACTTCCGCGTATTAATAACGACTCTGTCGGTAAGAACCATATTGTCTGCAACTTGATTAAAGGTGTGTGGGAGTTAAATCCTCCGAAACCGAAGTACTCACGGTTTTGGGATGTTAAGGAGGTGTTGAATGAGCTTAACGCGTGGGGAAGGAACGACAAGCTTTCTTTGAAGTTGTTATCATACAAATTAGTGATGTTGTTGTTACTTGTTACCTCTCAGAGAGGTCAGACGATCATCCATTTAAGGATTGATTCGATGAAATTTTTCGGTGGTGAAAT
Organism: Sthenelais limicola; assembly: GCA_942159475.1. Taxonomy (NCBI): domain Eukaryota; kingdom Metazoa; phylum Annelida; class Polychaeta; order Phyllodocida; family Sigalionidae; genus Sthenelais; species Sthenelais limicola. The sequence continues at coordinate 114,684,884 of OW804097.1, read as the reverse complement.
TGTATTCTTTCTCCAAAGCTTGCTTAAACACAACCGTATGGGTGATCCCTTGGATACGATGGTGCTCAGACCATACGTATTGAACGAAAATCTGTGTATTATTGCTCTTCTTAAAGAGTACTTATCTCGTACTAAGAAACTTAGGAAAGAATGTAAATTTTTGGTAGTGTCTTACATAAGACCGCACGGTTCAATCTCGCGAGATACATTAGCGAGGTGGACACTTGCAACCTTAAAATTGTCTGGTATTGACACTTCTAGATACGGGTCGCACTCAACGAGGGGTGCTTCTGCGGCGGCGGCGGCCAAGCTAGGAGTCCGCCTCAATGACATTATGAAACATGCGGGCTGGAAGTGCGCAACTTCCTTTGCTAAACATTATTTTAAAACTATTGAAGAAGTTCCAAGTGTTGCGGACAATCTTCTTAACTTGGCGGATTGATGTGCTAAGTGGTAGTAATTTTGCAGTTTATACCTTTGTGGTATTTGAACTTGTTGTTTATGGTGGAATAAACACTGTTGAGATCGTATTACTGGGCTTTTTATTGAGTCTTGTGGAGAAAAACTCCAATACATTATTACAACTCTGAAGATCTCTATTTAGTCACGCACCCTTATGGGTTGCGAATAAAAATTTTGGAATTTTTAGAGACTTACCATGGAAGTTGAATTAAAATTTAGATTTTTATGAGCAACACATAGGGTTGCGGGAGTAAATAGCCCGCCGCAAAATTATAAACCCTCCCTGATCTCATAAATTTTATATTTTTCCATGGTTAAGTAAAGTAATTTGTTGTGACGATATTTGCTTGCATTAATGTATCATTGCAGCTTTTCTCCAATCTGAAGTCTGAAGTCACGTGATACCACGGCACGGAATCTCTATTTACTCCCGCAACCCTATGTGTTGCTCATAAAAATCTAAATTTTAATTCAACTTCCATGGTAAGTCTCTAAAAATTCCAAAAATTATATCAAGGGCGGGAGAGCTAAGAGGGAGTGAGTGAGTGAGATTGGTTGCTTTACGCCCTTATCAACACATTTGATATGGTTATATCAACGGCGGGAGAGCTGAGAGGGAGTGAGTGAGTGAGTTTGGTTGCTTTACGCCCTTATCAACACATTTAATAGTTATATCAAGGGCGGGAGAGCTGAGAGGGAGGCAGTTTATGATCATACCAAGGAAATAGAGATAGAGAAGAAGGGAGAGAGACAGAGACAGCGAAAAGAGACAGAACGGGTGTGAATAGGACTGTGCAATATTATGATGGGGCAAAAATGGAAAACTTGAGAAATATTGATTAAATTGCATGATGCGATGAACTAAAATTCTGTAACCCTCAAAGTCATTCTTATGATGCCTGGTTGAACTCTGTTGCTATGACAACATGTTCTTTCTTATAACGCAGTGTTGAACCTCCTTGAGTCATGTTGGTTACTGCATTTGTATGGAAAGTCGGACGTAAACAGGTGGGCGTAAAAGAAGTGGCCAAAAGAAGTGGCCAAAAGAAGTGGCCAAACCTTGTCCACCGCAAAAAAATTGCAGCAAGCCCTCCAGCAGTTTCAGAGGAGATGCGGAGAATTACACTTTTCTCTTACAGAATTAATATTATAGATTATATTAAGACATGACTATGACACCTATAGATGATATCCTACTCTAGTCCTACTCTAGGAAGTTATGGAAATTGCTAAGGAATCACATGAATAGACAATGAGTAATAGTCAATTAGTATTTCAGTAGCTGTATTTCCCAAAAATACCAAATTTCGCAATATAAATGGTTACCATGGCAACCACATTCATATTTCAGAATGGGCATCATCCTTCCAAAATAAAAGCCCTATGTGATTTCTACCTGCTGTCAAATTTTGGCACTTTTGTCACTAAAATCGCCATTTTTGCCATAACTGACTAGACTACTGGGGAAATGTTGATTTCATGGCTGACTTCATAGTCCTGTAAACTTTCCCATCATGTATTGTGTCTTATGAAGCAAATATAACGTGACTAATCAATGGGAATCACTAAACATCCACGAATCTCTCTCAAGCCATCGTCAAAGTCACTGACACTTCAACTTAGGCAAAAAAAATAATTAGGTGTTTTTCCGATTTATCTGGCTGAAAACTAGGTAGGGGGGTAACTTTTTTTCTTTTCTTTTAGGAAACCACCTCCCAGGAACTGAAAAAAATGTCTATTTTTATAACAATAGTTGTTTTAAACATGGGAAATGTGCTTTTTGACAGTTCTGGGTTAGGAAAACCCGTTTTCCTGCTTTCATTAGCTCTTTTGGTAAAAAAAAGAAAAAAAAAAAGAAAAAAAAGTAAGATATGGTTTAAAAAAAAATTAGGTATGTCAATTTTTTTTTTAGGTAGGGTAAGGTTTTTCTAGGTAGGGGGGTAAATCGGAAACACCTATTTTTTTATTTGGCCCTATCCTATCTAGTTTTCTAGATCCTTCAATGTTATTATTACCGTAAATTATTAGAGGTCTTGGCTCGTGTGAAAGGTCTGCAGTCAGTAGTAGAAAGCCCTAATGATCCCCTAAATTTAAGGGGTCAGGTGATTCCCATTAACACTTTTAGCCTTAGTCTTAGCCTTGTGGTTAAGCTTATCGCTGTATGCGGTGAACTGCAATGCTCAAGGAATGTGGCTTTCTGGACAAGACTGTGTGGGCATTATCAATCGTGCAGAACAATAGCAGGGCTAATGGTATAGTCTGTCCGAAAAGTAGTTGACATGTGATTCCTTAGTCCCTTTAAGGGGAGGGAAAAGTGGGAGATTTTTTATTTCTATTTATGACAAGGACCTGTCAACCCTTTGCCCAGCGAGTCGCTCATTGCAATCAACCATGGAGAAACAGGGCCAGTATAACCAGCTCTTCCTTCCTTTCAAGCAAAGCAACTGCTGCTGCACATAGAACAGAGGCAGCGCAATACAATACATCTGTATATTTGGCCGTGGTCGGTCGCAAACGGCGATTCAGGGGGCAAAGGTTTGAAGTAAAAACTCCCCACTTTTCCCTCCCCTTAAAGGGACTAAGGAATCATGTGTCAACTACAGCATAAGGTTAGAACTACAGCATAAGGTTAGAACCTATCAATAGAGGATTTGCATGTGCCACTGCACATGTCTCTTACAATGCATCCTGGGATGGATTCTGATGAAATGTGACATACAAATATTTAGCAACATTTTTATCGAAAATGCATGATGGGAAGAATGGAGAATTGTGTTATGGAATATGTATAACACATGGATATTGACTATAGAGCATTGATAAATATTCCATGCTGAATATGGCATGTTTTCTATCGATTTTATACTGTATCATTAGTCCCATAATTCCATGCGAATCTAGATTCAAAATGGCGGCTATCAGTATGCAAATCCCCTATTACTTGAACTAAATTGAGCTAATAGAGATTTTACGGCAGGTTTTATTTCCAAATAATTGATATAGATGAGCAGGATATGGGGAATATCCTGAATCAGTTTATAGAAATGTTGCAAGCCATCAAAGGGTGGCTTATTTAATACACTTATTATTTATTTATTTGATATGATTTAACATTACTCTGAAGTTGTGATGAGATGTAATCGGGAATTAGTGCATCATTCGAGAAGAAGACGTCATATGGGTCAGATTTTCAGAAAATGTACAATTGGCAGCTCTACATATTTAGTAATTTCTGCTAAATTCTGCTTTAAAAAATGATTAAATTTGGGGTATATCTGAGTATATTTGGTATCACATTGATTGAAAGTATCAGTTCTGTTATGTTAAACAGCATTTTGAAGCTCATTTCTGTCTTAAATGCGGTTTAACCACTGAAAGTTAAACATCGTTGCAAGCCAAGTTCCCAACGGTTAGCAGTTCCCCCACCAAATAACATTAATATGAGTAAATTTGATGAGATATTTTTGTGGCAATAGTTGAGAATACAGCTTTAAGCCACTCGGGAATCAATGGCGGGAAGAGTAGAAATGTTTCCCGAGTGAGCTCAAGTATTTCCACCGGACAAAGTGGCCCTTGGATGCCGATAGAAGTGTTCTCAGACTACAGTGCTTCTAAGATAGATCTCTTCTTGGAAGCCCTTCCACCTCTTGGCTCAGATCTTCAGAAAATGTACAATTGGCAGCTGTACCCATTTAGTAAATTCTGCTAAATTAGGCTGCAATTAACTCTATCCTTGTACTTGTATAATTTAAATCAGGCTATTCTGAGAATATTTATACTTGATGTATAAAAATGGCTATTTGTCCTGAATAGAATATTTACAAAATCAAAATTTGGTCAACACTAGGTAAATTTGTGTATATTTGGCATTGCATTGATTCTAGCAATCTGTTTGGTTAGGTTGAACTTTATTTTCGTCAGAAAAATGGGTTATTTTAGAGAATTGGTTAAGGTGAATTGTACATTTTCTGGTGACTTGACCCTGTGGAGCTAGACGCTAGACGGGCGATAAAAGAGGTTGTTCTGTAGAGGGAAAGACCCACTTGACTTAACGCTTCTCCACTCTTAGCGAGAGCGGATAAAAATATCATGACTTTCTCCTTTCTATATCTTGTATTACTTCTCAGTCTACTGTCCTTATTGCTTATTACTTTTCTTGTATTTCTTGAATATTTTAATTATATGAATTGCTAAGACACAATAGAACAAAACAGGCCAGTAATGACCTCTTGTCTGTCTGTATGTCGCTCTCTGTCTCTCTCCCTGTCCTCTCTCTGTCTGTCAGTCTCTTCTCTCCCCTCTGTGTCTCTCTCCCTCTCCTCTGTCTCTCTCCTTTCTGTCTCTCTTCTCTCCCTCTCTCTCTCTCTCTCTCTCGCCCTCCCTCTCCACCCGCTCTCTCTCTCCCTCTCTCTCTCTCTCTCTCTCTCTCTCTCTCTCTCTCTCTCTCTCTCTCTCTCTCTCTCTCTCTCTCTCTCTCTCTCTCTCTCTCTCTCCCTCTCTTTCATCTCTCTCTGTCTCCCTCTCTCCTCTCCCCTCTCTCTCCCATTACCAAAATGTAGATCGAAAAAAAACCGTCGTCCTGAGAATAAGAATCTGTTGTCGGATATCCAGTAAATAACAATACAAAATGTAGCTCTATCTGTTGCTCTGTAGGATATAACAGGGCAGTAGGGACCATGGTATCCCCCACTGTGTACTCACCCATGCAATCTCACCTCCATTTTATCATCTTTAAATCACTTTTATATAAATTGGCAAAAAGAAAAGGTCACTTCCGGACTTCACGTTACATATATCGCTGTCCTCGGGGAAGCGTAACTCCACTTATACTGGGTGACATTATCCTATATATTCAGTCTAGGTCCAAACCCTCAGATCAGATAAGAATGGTATGTCAGTGATTGGACGCCTACTTCGCTAGTCAGTTTCCTGACTGAGGCGTTCTAATGGGAATATAATGACATTTTGTGGTTTGATAGCGAGAGGCTTTCCCTCTGTTAGAGGGGACTCTTTCACCTTTGGGCCTAGACTGTGGAGTTGTTTTGCTTGGTTTGGCCAGCTTGACGATCTATACAGTATGTTCTTGTCTGATAGAATCACGATTTGCATGGAATTATGGGGAGTGTAAAAGCTATAGAAAATATGTTATATTTTGATATTTTTGTATATATCTTTTCCTAGTGTTAATCTCCTATCATCTTTATTCAAAATATAACAATTTAGCGGGATTTAAAACAGCATTATAGATTGTACATTTTCTGACGATCTGACCCTTATGGGTGAATTCACCAGGAAATGTACAATCAACAGCATATAGTACTCTACATATTCATTAAACATTGCTAAAATAGGATGAACAAATTAGATACTAGGTATATCTGAGTATATTTGGTATTGCCTTGATTCAAACTATCTGTTCGGTTATATTGAACTGTATTTTGAACCTCATTTTTTCTTAAATTTGGGTTATTTGAGACGATTTGTGCAGACGAATTGTACATTTTCTAGCGTCCTGACTCATTTATGACTTGGCGGGATGGATCCGGGTGTTAGACATAGTTGTGGTCTGTATGGAGACATTGGTTGACCACTTACAGCATTACGACATGAATACTACATAATCTTGCCATACACACATACTTACACACTAGTATTTACTTGTGACTAATATTTATGTTGCCTAGTAACCCTTTAGATAGTCTCAGAGTACAGTGAGTGTGATTTAATCGGCGAACACCATCAACAGTTGAGCGATTTGTAGGGATTTTGTTTATAAAGGCCTTTCAAACATACTTGTCGATTTCTAGAACTTGTTAAATGTAATATATAATCCAAACTTACTTGTCATTATTCTTTTTTAATTCTTTACATTAACCCCCCCCCCCCCCCCCACGCACACACACACACCGCCTAACTTATTTCAGGTTGCGCTTTTTTTTTAAATATTTTTATTTTGTCGATTTCTAGAACTTATTAAATGCAATATATAATCCAAACTTACTTGTCATTATTCTTTTTTACTCGACTGTATAATGTTATGTATATAACTTGTCATAATAAATATCAAGTTTTAAATATTTGCAGATTTTTTTTCTTTAATTTCAGTCTATATGATTGACAATATATTATACATGTAGCCTATTTCTTGCCCTAGTATTAGTTAGATACAGCAGTGGGCAGAAGACCATGGATATTTCTTACAGAATATACAACCATGAGCCCATATCTCAATGACTTCCACTGTATTATAACTGACAATGTACAATGTACTTGCCTTACTGTAATATGTCTTGTATTGTCTGGGTCAGATTTTCAGAAAATATACAGTTCAACTTCACCAATTTTCTCAAATAACCCAAATTTCAGACGTAAAAATAAAGTTCAAAATACAGTTCAACCTAACCAAACCGATTGCTAGAATCAATGCAATGCCGAATATACTCAAATTTACCAAATATTGACCAAATTGCAGCCTAATTTTGTAGAATTTACTAAATGTGTACAGCTGCCAATTGTGCATTTTCTGAAAATCGGACCCATCTGATGATTGCTGTATAAACATAGTAGATTAAAAAAGGGCAAATGTGCCCGAAACGTCGGACCCCAATAAAACTGAACCAAAAACTCCTGTCCCCTCCGTTCTTGGGCTCAACCCCATCTAACATAAATTTTTTAAATTTTTTAAAAATGATCTTTTTTTGTCTATTTGCAGATTGTCTCACTTTGACTATGTCAAGGCGGAGGACCTGGAGAAGATCGGGATGGGCAAGCCTGCCATCCGCCGCCTACTGGACGCCGTCAAGCGCCGGCGTGGTAGGAACAAACGCAGCATCCTAGAGAAGGTACCCAGTCTGGCTCTTTTTATTCTACACCTAACTGTAAGCTATTGTTGGCTGAATTAGTGATGACAGTCCCTCCAAACTGAAGGAAAAGCCTCTTCAGTCTGGGCTTAGAGTTGAGAGTCCCTCTAAACTGAGGGAAAAAAGCCTCTCCAGTGTAGGCTTAGAGTTGAGAGAGTCCCTCTAACTGAGGAAAAAGCCTCTCCAGTCTAAGATCAGAGTTAAGAGAGTCCCCTCCAAACTGAAGGAAAAGCCTCTCCAGTCTAGGCTTAGAGTTGAGAGAGTCCCTCTAAACTGAGGCTAAACCACTCCAGTCTCGGCTTAGAGTTGAGAGTCCCTCCAAACTGAGGGAAAAACCTCTCCAGTCTAGGCTCAGAGTTAAGAGAGTCCCCTCCAAACTGAGGGAAAAGCTCTCCAGTCTAGGCTTAGAATTGAGAGAATCCCCTCCAAACTGAGGCAGTCTCTCGCTCTAAACCACCATTATAATCCCATTAGGACACCTACTCCAGGGCCAGTAAGCCATTATCGCAGTAGGCGTCCAATCACTCATGTACAATTCTTATCTGATCTGAGAGGCTCTGAGCCTAGACTTGAGTTGATTATCCAGACGATGATGCAGTTTTTAACCTTACATTACGTTGTAAAATTGACAAGCCCAAATTGTCTAATTTTAAGTTAAAGTTGTCTCATTCAGCCAGACATTCGTCGCGCCCCTACCGGCCAGAAGGCTACCCACACTTTCTTACCGCCACAACGCTCGCGGATTTCTTATCATCCCAAAGTCCAAAGGTACAGGTGAGGTCCAGGTCTGACCGTTATCTCAAAGTCAATCACGTGGGAAAGGAGGGGAGGGGCTGACCGCTAGGTCAGGGGAGGGGAGGGAATACTGATTAAAGAGTGGGAGGGAGAGGGGAGGGGAGATAACCACGTGACCTGGTCACCACCCAAAGGGATTGGTCAGAGTGGCAGTGGTCACTCTGAGCCTCGTTTTTAATAAGTGTCTGTCATTGTTATCCTGTGGCTGATTGGATCTCTAATCTAACCTGTCAATTAATTGGACCAACGAGACCAAAGCCAATCAGCGCAGGACCAGTGTATTTCGTCATAAATCTGTCTAGTATAAAAATAAAGGAAAGATGGAAATCAGTCTCTTCCGAGGCTGGTACTGATTTGAAGCATACATCTCTGTGTGTTGCGTTGATTAATTTCTCGCCCAACTACTGACCCTGAATTATTACGAAGAATGACCCGCAATTCTTCATTGGCGACCATGATTAGGGGCTAGTTAGTTGGTCAGATCGGTATCCGACCTTAGAAGCAAGCAAAAGGAGTCAGGTGAGTGTGCCTTTTTCAAAACTGCCATTGTATTTATGGGTGTTGTATGTTTGGGACTCTGAGCTGGGCTTTTATTGGAAGGTGCATTAGCTGATCACACAAGTATTATCTTACTTTATCCTGTAGAGATAGTATTTTAGACATGCCACCGGCGGAAAGAATTGAGTATGTGGAAGAGTTCCCACAATACCTCGAAGCTGAGGATATTTTCCTAGAGGAGATATTCAATGATGGTTATCCACCGATCGCAGAACCTGAGGATTGGAACGACTGCGTAGGCACCTCTGAAAGTGTGATTCAGTTCAGCAGTGAACAGCTAGAAACTATGTCTTACCATTGGGATAAAATGTAATGAGTAAGAATAGGGACTAAAGAGATCAAAATTTTTGTTTTTGGAAATACCTGCACAAAAATTGTTACGTTGGATCTAGGCAAAAATTAATATTCCAAATTCTCTATATAGAAATAGAATATTCCAAATCAAGCAGGTAATAGTAATTCATCTTTACACATAATCAGCTAAGTCAAGTACCTCCAAAATGGCGTTGACAACACCCATTAACTGGGATATCACCGCCGAAGAGGTAAATGCACTCAATGATGCTGATCGTAAAGCACACTATGCGTCAATAGAAGTAGTTAGAAGGCGTATGGAGAGACATGCAACCTTGCTGGGTCCTAACGATGGGACCAACAAAGAATCACTCAGAGAGTGGTTAGAGGGGTTGGACAGAGTTAGAATCACAGTAGGGGCACATGATAACATAGCCATAGAAGCAGTTATATTGTTAGCGCAGGGATCATTAGCACGTTCCATCGAATCTTATGTAGAAGCACGGGGAGATGAACGCACATGGGAGGGTGTAAAACAGGAAATAATTCGCTTGTTTATGGGAGAAGAGGAGACCACTCAACTTAGAGAGAAGTTGAAGGGGATCCATCAACTCTCATACGAAGACATACGAATTTATGGCCGTAAATACCTGGAAACAGCTATGAGGGCTTATGAACCAGGCATTTTGGCCTTGCCTGTAATTCAGTCACAATTAGCTCGAGATTTTATAAAAGGGCTCACCGACAGACAGGTACGGTGCGAGGTATTCTCAACAAGACCAGAGACTTTGGGGGAAGCAATTGACCTGGCGACAACGGCAGCGTATACCCATACGTTAGCCGATGCTCCAGCTAGAGGGGATATTGCTTGGGATACAGTTAGGAATAGGCAAAACAGGGCAGGCCAAGGCAGGCGCAATCGGGCGAGAATACGGGCTCGGGCAGCGAGGCCACTCCCCCCTGAACCTCCTGGGCAAAATCTAAATGTTGACCCCAATGCTTTAATACATGAACCTTTGCTTCCACCTGTGAATCAAGTCTATCTCCAGGCGGAAGATCCAGCTGTAGGTGGCGCTGCGGACGTGGAAATGGTACCGGAAGTCGAGGAAGAATTCTATTCAGCCGACGAAGATATGGGTAGTGACGTGGACCAACCAGAGGTTCCGGATCCGCCCCGTCGTCCTCCTTATAATGCTGACCAGAACCAAGCCTTGGTCATTCCACCACCGGCTCCAGCACCGTTCACACCACCTCAGATGAGGTACAGGACTCCTGCAAACATAGAAGAGACTCCAGTTAACCCAACTGGAGGAGCAACACCTAGGACTCCAAGTACTCCTCTACCACCTCCTCAGATACGCACCAGGTCTCAGACAAGGGCCTTGATAGCAGCTCCGCGGATTGTGCTCCCACCAGACAATCCTCAGCGTCATTTACATAGGCGTTTCCATGCCAAGCGGAGAGTGCCTGCTAGCCCTAGAGAGCCTAGTCCACTGAAGGAGAGCGAGCCTAAACCTGGAAAGAGAGCAAAAAGAACATCAGCTTCTACTGACCAAGTACCGGACACGCAGGCAACCTCAGCACCAGATGCACAAGATGGCGGTGGGGACAGTGACTAAGGGGTTACTGTTGCTCACCTGTTACCTCATTTGCAGCCAAGCAGACATCTTCGAGGAAGAAGGTGTGCTGGTATACTCGGCTGGGGAGGTAAGGGCCCTCACAGCAACATGGACTGCATTAATGTTCCTCCAGCCCCCCGCTCCTCCGCCTATGGAGTCGTGGCTCCACATCCTTGAAGCTAAGATGGAAGGACTACACGAGCAGCAAGTGGTAGGAATCACCGACCTCAGAACATGGCGGCTTCATGTTCAATTCATCAAGGATCATCTACCCACTCCACCAGTTCGCACGAAGCGAGCTCTGCTAGGAGTGGTAGGAATGATCAGCCGATCTCTCTTCGGTACAGCTACCACAGACCAGATCGACGAGCTCCGAGCGGCAGTGGAGGCATCGCAGGCAGGCCTCAGTGTGATGTCTCACTTCCAGTCAGAGATGGTTTCTGTGGTAAACCAGACCCGTCTGTTCCTACGAGAGAATCGAGTCGACATCCAAAACCTGCAAGAGATAAGCCAAAATCTGACTGACCAGGTATCTGAAATTGTTCATCATTTAAATGGTTTTTCTAGAGATATTCATCGTATGCATATGAGAAGAGAGGTTGATCAGGCCCTAAGCCAAGTTGACCGCATTATGCTGGTATATTATAGGCAAATTGATTTATTCCATCGCCAGAGAACACACCTAGAGCACGGGTACTTGACTGATGAAATATTACCTGAAGTACATTTAAATGAAATTCTTCACCAATTGAGTGAGAGGGGACACCAACCAATAGACGATGTTCGTTGGTACTACAGAAGTGTACAAGTTCAAATCATATCTGAGTCAGACGAGCAATTAGTTTATCAGGTGGTCATCCCTGCAGTTTCGGCTACTAAGTATTTACACTATAAACTAAGGTATTTTCCTACCCCTTATGGGCCGTCCTACCTCAAAATCATCAAGGGCATCGCTGAATTAGCGATGGACAGTGTCTCTAGTGGTGCCTCTTTTGTTCCTAACCACTGCATGGGATACAGCCCAGCTGTATGTTCCTCTGCGTTGGAGAACCTAAAACCAACATGTGAAACAGAAATAATTTTAGGCAAAGGTCCAGTAAAGTGTCAGATAGAGATTAAGAAGCGTGGCAATGTCAGTAACGAAATATTCAGAGATTTTGAACAACTGTCATCGGTTATCCTTGCAGTATACTTTCCAGTCGAGACCGTATTAAGGTGTATCAGTAAGAAACCTATAAGAAATGTTTTTACCAAACACACACGGGTCACAGTAAACAGTGGCTGCGTCTTATATAGTGAAGATTGGAGGGTGCGCAGCATCGAGCAACATAATTCCACGATCAGAATTCCACCCCCCAAAGCCCTGTCCCTACCCTCTCTCAACTTAACCTATAGAAAGTTCGAAGACTATCCTGAGCTGAAGCAACAACTCCAGTTCAACAGCAGAATCGACGTCCCCCTAATTTCTCTGACCGATATTCCCCTTCCTCCTACGGTGCAACCTTTTTCCTTCTCCGCCTCCACCACATGGGGATTCGCGACCCTCATGCTCACCCTAGCAATCGTGATTGGATTGATAGGAGTGGTGGTGTATGTGAAGAGGAAGAGAGACGGCTCTTGCCTCCCTCTCTTAGGTAAACGTCCTAACCAGAGTCTAGATAGACTACCCAGTAAACCTTCTGCCCCTCTTCCCTCCTTCCCCAATGTCTTTTCTAATTTATACCCATCCCAACAGCAACCCGCTGAAGAGATTCCACTGCAAGATTCTGAACCCCAGTCCCTTGGCGGTACTAACGATCTCGAAAACCCGGAGACCCAACCCCTCCAAACTGACCCCTTATCCTCCTTTAGACAGAATACACCCCCAAAACCCCCTCGATCGATGGATATGAAGCAAAGATCTGCAGTACCCCGTGGAGTAGTGTGTTAAAACAACGACTCAGATGAATATGTGGTGTGAGATAAAATTAAGCCGATATAATGTTAGTCTTAAGTGCAAATGTGAGCAGATTCTGATTTTAAAATGTTTTGTAGTGCTAATTTAATTGGAATCTAATGGTAATAATTACAAAGGAGGTGTTGTCACGAAAGCTGTTTGGTTTACTCTAAAGCAGGCCTAGTGCTGGACTGTGGACAAAGTCCTCACCCCTTTCGTAGAATTTAATTAATTGGTCTAGTCACCAATTCCTACCTAGTAAGTACGCCCGGTGTTAGCTTGCAGTGGGACGCACTCTTCTGCTCAAGTTAGGGTGAGAAAGCTAGCTGATTATGTGAAGGAATAAGCCACCACTTGAGAGAGGACGATGAAGGACCCGTTCTCTGAAAGTAGGGTGAAGCAAAAATGGGAGGTTGTCACGTTGTTGATGGAGTAGTGATACCACGGAGACCAGCCTAGGAACGGTCGGTAGTCACTAGACCGATGTGCACACCTCTGCGGGCCATTTTTGGGTCGAGAGAAGGGCTGAAAATATAAAAGAATCGTGTCAGTCTTCTAGACCAGAGGAGCCAGGCTCCCAAAGGAAATGTATAAGTAGGTACCAGTGTCGCCACCTTGAGGATGTTCACGGCGACAGGTACCTAGAAAGTGTATAAGATACATGCTGCCACCTTACGGACGTTAAGTAGTGATAGGCAGCCCAAGAACGAGTAAAAGTATAAGGCAATATTCAAAGACTGCGTGAAAATGCCTGAGACGTTTCTACGGGGAGAACCCATAGACCCGCAAAGCCGAGATATTGATGAACAATACATTAAACTCAAAAGACAGTGCGGTAATACGCCACCTAGTGAAAACTCTTAAGAGACTGTGTTTACGAATTATCCGAGGCGGGTTCGCCGTACCTCAGTAATAATTTTACGCTAAGGCATTGTAAAATCTTTAGCTATTATTTTGATTTAGGGGAGTGATTTCTTTCTCTGTACTTCTCTAGATTGTCCTATTTTTGCATTTTTCAATTGTATAAACATGTATGTACTTACGGGAGAAAGGGAGCCTCGATCCACATAGGGATGGCCGCTGTGAATTCGTCCGGCGGGCCAAAGGTTAAAAATCCCGTAGATAAAAATACTGGATCGAGGTGCCCCAACGTAAATAAAGGTCTCTCATGTGGAATTAGATATCGGGCATCAAAACTCCCAAATCTAATGAAGCAAGAGGGTAGAATTTGACTGGGGATGGCAATGGATTCGTGAGTGGAAGAAAAGTGATGCCCACTGATGGTTCTAGGTCGGGGGTTCCGGTTCGGCAGAACTCGGTCAGCCAAGGGGGTCGCCGCTCGGTGATACTCGGGGTTGCTCGGGGGTTGTCGGCCGGAAACTAAAATGAGGGTTGCGTCGATGTGTTGTCTGCTCCTAGAGTGGTTCGGAGAACTATGTTGTACACAGTTCTCCGAACCAAATGAGATTGGGACGTATGTAAAATTGACAAGCCCAAATTGTCTAATTTTAAGTTAAAGTTGTCTCATTCAGCCAGACATTCGTCGCGCCCCTACCGGCCAGAAGGCTACCCACACTTTCTTACCGCCACAACGCTCGCGGATTTCTTATCATCCCAAAGTCCAAAGGTACAGGTGAGGTCCAGGTCTGACCGTTATCTCAAAGTCAATCACGTGGGAAAGGAGGGGAGGGGCTGACCGCTAGGTCAGGGGAGGGGAGGGAATACTGATTAAAGAGTGGGAGGGAGAGGGGAGGGGAGATAACCACGTGACCTGGTCACCACCCAAAGGGATTGGTCAGAGTGGCAGTGGTCACTCTGAGCCTCGTTTTTAATAAGTGTCTGTCATTGTTATCCTGTGGCTGATTGGATCTCTAATCTAACCTGTCAATTAATTGGACCAACGAGACCAAAGCCAATCAGCGCAGGACCAGTGTATTTCGTCATAAATCTGTCTAGTATAAAAATAAAGGAAAGATGGAAATCAGTCTCTTCCGAGGCTGGTACTGATTTGAAGCATACATCTCTGTGTGTTGCGTTGATTAATTTCTCGCCCAACTACTGACCCTGAATTATTACGAAGAATGACCCGCAATTCTTCAACGTTGCGCTAGATCTGTAGGATTGAGATCGGTGATATATCCAGGTTAGGCATAGGTGCATTATTCAGGGGGAAATTAAGAGTTTGCCAGTTTATAGCTAAAACTGGGAAGGAACTGAACAGATCTTGTAATAATAGTTTTCTGGTTAGGAAGGCATCAGTTCCTGCTTTAATTAGAAATAAAAAGAATAAATACTTTTAGATATTCTAATTTGTTAAAAAGTTAAGAAGTAATGATTACATTTTAAACCCTATGTCTGCCAACTTTGACCTACCTCTTTCTCTTGTCATGAAAAATCCCATTTTAAATATTTTGTGATCTCCCACAATACCAAGCTAAGATTTAAAATTAGTGTCTTAATTTTTAACAATTTTGCTTCAGCTATTGGCACTCAACAAGATAGCTTGCAGTTGATAATTCGTGCAGCATCTATTAGACATTTGACCTGCGGAGTGGCTTTATATTTGTTTTATGGCTACTTTAATTTTAACTTAACTTTTTGTGACCTTCAAGTGACCTTCTTTCATCTGAGTTAATAGGTCACCTGAGTGGTCACCTTATAGAGCCCTTTGAAAGGTGACAAATTAGCAACTCATTCAACGATGGATTCTGTAAAGAGCGATTCTATTTTTGGTATTTATATTGTTCTTCGTCTCGCATCTTTTGTCTTGTCTTGTCTCTCCTCTCCGCTCTGTTTCGCTCTCTTCTCCTTCTCTCTCCTCTATCTCACTCTCTGCCACTCTTTTTCTCCCTCTTCCTGTGTCTCTCCCCCTCTTTCTGCTCTCTCTCTCTCTGTTTCTCTCTCTCTGTTTCTCTCTCTCTCTCTCTCTCTCTCTCCTTTCTCTCTGTCCCTCTCTCTCTCTCTCTCACTCTCTGCCACTCTTTCTCTCCCTCTCCCTGTCTCTCTCCCTCCTTCTGCTCTCTCTCTCCCTCTTTCCCCTCTCTCCATCTTTCTCTCTTTCCTATCCCTCTCCTATATCTGCCTCTATATATCTCTACCTCCCTCTCTTTCTCTCCTGTCTCTCTCTCCCTCTCCCCTATCTATCTATCTCTTTCCTCTCTCTGCTCACTGTGTGCCTCTTCCTGCTCTCTCCTCTCTCTCCCCTGTCTCCCTATTTCTCCCTTTCCTATCCCTCTCCTATCTCTGCCTCTCTCTATATCTCCTCCTTTCTATGCCCCCCCCCCCCCACACTCTCCTCTCTCCATGTCCTCTCTCTGTGTCTCTCTCCCTCTCTCTCCCTCTCTCTCTTTCTCTCTCCCTCTCTCTCCCTCTCACACTTTCTCTCTCTCCCCTCCCCACCCCCTCTCCCCTGCTTCCACTACCTCCCCCCACCCCCCAGCTGAGAGGAGAGAGAGAGAGAGGAGAGAGAGAGAGTGGAGTGGGGTAGAAAGGCAGAGATATAGAGAGAAGCAGAGATAGGAGAGGGATAGGAAAAAGATCCCCAACCCCCACCCCTCATCCCACCCATGTTCCACCTATAACTGCCCGCTACTTCATACCTACACCTGATATAGAAACACAATAATCGACCTCTGCCGTGTCTGCCCACCCGCGGTTTAGTTCCTCCGGGGCACGTGGGGGGCGCTGTGTCTGACATGGCAGCCATAGATCCAGTTAGAACTCTTTTGTATGGGAGGTAGTAATGGTTGTTGAGGTGCGGGTAGTAGGTGGGGCTATATTGGTATCAGGACGTAGACCCAGTGGTTACTGTATGAGAATTATTTACTGGATACAAGTTAGTGTTTAATTCCCACAAACACTAATCATTCTGGGGTTAATAATCTTACAAGAAATATTTTTAAATCAATGTTAACATCTCTCTCTCCTCTCCTCTCCCTCTCCCTCTCCGTCTCCCTCTCTCTCTCTCCTCTCCCTTCTCCCTCCCCTCTCTCTCTCTCTCTCTCTCTCTCCTCTCCCTTCTTCTCTCTCCCCTCTCTCTCTCTCTCTCTCTCTCTCTCTGTCTGTCTTCACTCGCTCTCTCTCTCCCTTCCTCTCTCTCCCCTCCCCTCCTCTCTCCCTCTCCCTTTCTCCCTCCTTTTCTCTCCCTCTCCTCTATCCTTGCCTCTCTCTCTTTCCCCTCTCCCTCTCCCTTTCTCTCACTTTCTCTCTCCTTTTCTCTCTCCTCTACCCCTGCCTCTCTCTCTCCGTGTCTCTCCCGTCTCCCTCTTTCTCTCCCTCTCTCTGTAAATCATTCGATCAACCTAAGATTTCGCATTAATCAAACACATTTGAAATTCATATTATGATAAGTGAGCTAAACAGGTGGAATATGTTGGTTTGTTTATGCTTGAGTCTAGTACACTTGCTTGACTGAAGAACCGTGTTACATTATATTATACTGTAACATGGTTCCTCAGTCAAGCAAGTCTACCAAGTATATTGTACTTGGTGTCATCATGTATTAGAGCGTCACAAAATGTACATTTCCCAAATTACGCGAATTTAAGACAAACATACAGTCCCAACATCACCAAAATCTATTTTGAATCAACACAATGCTAAATATTTTCCAATATATCTATCCACAGAACCTGGAGTTCTGTGGATATATTGGAAAATATTACCTAGTATTTATTATTTTTAGCCTAATTCAGCGAAGTTTGGGTAGAGCTGCGGATTGTACATTTTCTGGGGCCTTGTTACATTGTTATAGGGCGACTCACTAGAGAGAAAAACGGCGCCGACAAATTTTGTTGTTGCCTACTAATTTGTTGCAACAAATATCCATACAGAAACAACAGTTCCCAGAGAATGTGGCAACACATCTGACATTCCTCCATTTGCGTTTTCATTGCAAACATGAAATGAACTGTTTTTAGTGGGCAACAAGAAAATTTGTCGCCGCCGCTTTTCCTCTAGTGGAGTTCCGCTATTAAATATGACAAAATCTATAGGTTTGATGGTGCTGTGTTCTGTGGATCCTCTCACATTGCGGATCTTACACATTGCCTTCCTTTGTTGTTATCCATTGATTGTATACATACCATTCTATGTAACATCACACTATTTACTACAAATACACCTGACTTAAGTAGTTTTCTTGGTTGTTAATTTGCAAAAAATGTCAATATTATCAAAAATTTCATGTGGTTATTTCAGATGTACTACAATCTACAGATTTATTCAAAATTATCATGTTATTATTGTGTATTCTTTAAAAAAACAGGGATACATTAGTTTTATCATTTGTCTATTCAAATCCTGGGCTGTAAAAATCGCTTTAAAAAGTGGTTGTCACTTTTCACAGTATAGTTAACCCCACTGAATATTTTGCAGTCCTTACACAAAAAAAATAGGTGTTTCCGATTTATCCCCCCCCCCCCCTTACCTAGAAAAACCTCCCCCTACCTAAAATGTTTTGACCATACCTGATTTTTTTTGTACCATACTTTACTTTTTTTTTTAATAAAAGCAGGAAAACAGGTTTTCCTAACCTGGAACTGTCAAAAAGCACATTTCCCTTGTTTAAAACAACTATTGTTATGAAATAGACTTTTTTTTCAGTGCCTGGGTGGTAGTTTCCTAATAAAAAAAATCTAAAAAAAAAAGAATTTACTAGACACCCCCTACCTAGTTTTCAGCCAGATAAAACGGAAACACACCTATTTTTTGGGAGGCCTCACACAAAAAAAGATGCATTTTTTTTTCAAACCTGGTTGTCCACGTGACAGCAATTTTTACAGCCCTGAGAACTATCATTTGATAATTTTATATTTATCAAAACCCAATCTGAGATTATTGTATTATTATTTGTGGGTGGTTGTGTTCAGATTCTGCGCTATGAACTGCCCGTGCCGGCCTCGGTGAGATCAGTACGTATTGACTAGTGACTAGGTGTAAAATGCTGCTAACCCTCTACTGTAGACTGTGTGCTCTACCTTTCACATTCCTATACACACATTCTATAGTCTGTCTGAAAAGTAGTTGACATGGGATTCCTTAGTTCCTTTAAGAAGAGGGAAAAGTGAGGGATTTTTTACTTCTATTTATGTCAAAGACCCTTTAAGAAGAGGGATAAGTGAGGGATTTTTTACTTCTATTTATGAATAAGACCTTTGTCCAGCGAGCCACTTATTGCAACCATGGAGAAACAGGGCCAGTATAATCAGCTCTTCCTTCCATCTAAGCAAAACAACAGCTGCTGCACATGGAACAGAGGCAGCGCAATACAATACAGCTGTATATATGGCCATAGTCAATAGCAAACACAAGGGGGCAATGATTTGAAGTCAAACGTCCCCCCTTTTCTTTCTTAAAGGGCTAAGGTTTGAAGTCAAACGTCCCCCCTTTTCTTTCTTAAAGGGCAAAGGTTTGAAGTCAAACGTCCCCCCTTTTCTTTCTTAAAGGGCAAAGGTTTGAAGTCAAACGTCCTCCCTTTTCTTTCTTAAAGGGACTAAGGAATCCTGTGTCAACTATTTTTCAGACAGACTATATACTACAGTCAAACCTCTCTATAATGGACACCCTAGGGACTGGGATCAACTGTGAGGTGTCTGGGTTGAAGAGGTGACACTATACATAGAGAGAATGGAACGAGTCAGCAATAATAAACAATTTATTGGATTCGTCCATATAAGCACGTTACCGTAGGCAGAGTGCTTATATATATATAAATGTGGACAAATCAAGTCCAATAAATTTTTCGATTATTGCAGGCAAGTTCCATTCTGTATTTATTATATGGGCATAAAACTTGGTGCATAAAAGTGCATAAAAGTGGCCGACTTGGTGACGAAGTAGTTCATATAGTGCGCATACTATATGAATATTTTTATAGCACCCCCCTTATAGCACCTCTCATATGGAATGCGCATATAATAATAGGGTGTATAAGTGTCATGGCAGGAGTGAGTAATTTAACAACATTGAGGCATGCACTTGCACCATTGTGTTGACTGGTAATAAACTATCCCCATAGACTTAGCATTGCAGGCAATAAGTATCCCCATCGCTCCGTTAAAGGTTTAAAGGTTCTGTTGGTCACAATTGAAATGCTTTAACTATAGAAGGATAAATCTGGTCGTCAGAATTGTTACGATCTTTTGAAGTGATGCTAGGAATAATTATGTGTGCAATGCTAAGCCTATGGGAGTTTTACACTTCCTGTCAACAAACAGGTGCAGTGTCACGCCTCAAAACTCACTGGCGTGGACTACTTAGTATCCCTATAAGGGAAATGCACAGTCAAGCACCCAAATTGTCCTTAATAGGGAAGTGTCCTGATTGACGAGGTGTCCACAACTAGAGGTTTTACTGTCTTCTCACTATATCTGCATATACAACCAGCTGCCCCCAGTCAGTTAGTCTTACACCTGTCCTTTCTTTTAATAATAATTATAATCATAAATTCTACATGGACTATCTTATGGGGCGACTCCACTAGGGAGAAAAACGGCGCCGACAAATTTTGTTGCCCACTAATTTGTTGCAACAAATATCCATACAGAAACAACAGTTTCCAGAGAATGTAGCAACACATCTGACACTCCTCCATTTGCGTTTTCATTGCAAACATGAAATGAACTGATGTTAGTGGGCAACAAAACAAGTTGTCGCCGCCGTTTTCCTCTAGTGCAGTTATGCTATTGAAGCTCCATTCTCAGCTAGTAAAACCGTTTTTGATATAAAATCTGAATATAAAACTAGTTAAATACATCATTAGTACAACAATAACTACATTAATATAACCCCCTGTCCCGTCAATAAGGCTCTGAAAAATCTCTGAAATGAAAATGAATAAAACTGTGATTGATATGAACTCAATGAAAATCACTGAATTGGCCTTGAAAAGAAACATAGGGACCCCTCATTGCTGCGATGCAAATGCTGTATTCCATGATATCCAATTCAGTTCAACATATTATTTATTTGCACTCGATAAATGCGATACAAAGGTTTCTTTGTGTCCAAAAGTGACAATTTAAAATAGTGTGAGGGCGTGAGGTAGTCTAGGCCCTAAGATGAGAGTCCCTTCAAACGGAGGGAATGCCTCTGGCCTCAAATTGCAACTTGCTATTTTAATTCCATTAAGACCGCAAAAAGTCATCATATTCCCATGAGAACGCCTAGTCCAGGAAACCGATTAGCGAAGTAGGCGTCCAATTATTGACCCACCGTTCTTATATATATATATATATATATAAGAAACTTTATTTCCATTTTGTTGTACAGACAGTGATAAAAGCTTTCTACATGAAGATCAGTTTTTATTCTCTGTCCCAGACAGCTCTTCCAAACAAACCTTCTGTAACTACATCTCTAACTACACGTTTAAAAAAAAAAAAATATCACGACTCTCGTTAATTATCTGATCTCAGGGTTTGGGCCTGGACTCTGAGGGCACTTGAAGGGCAATGCAGGCAGCTGTTGTATATATATATATAGGCATAGCTTTTCTACACAACAAACCATTCACTCAAGTTCATCCAACTTATTATGTTCAAATGTCAGTTAAAGTTACTTTTCAATAAGGGCAAAGTTAAACAATTGGATTTGTTTATTCAAAAAATATTTTACTTTAGAAAAAGCATAATGGGATTACTTTTGTTTCGCTGATGTAATTTGAACCAATTTCTCTTCACAATGGTTCTTTTAAAGAGGAAAATATCATATTACGAGGATAGTGGTGCATTGGGTTCTCTGAAAGACAATACCACCTTTTTTAATGTATTTAAATCCATTTTATTTATGTGTCTCCTTGCCAACTCCTTTCTTGCGAGTGGGTTTTTATTTAGCAAGTGGAAAGAGAAGGTAAATCTCATGCAAGTTATAAATCGAATTAATGACTCGGCCTTTAAATGGAATAAAAAATTAAAACAAAAACAAACAAAAACACTTATTAGCAGACAGTTGGATGGATAATTGAGTATTCTTCAACACAAAAACCCTGAAGTGTCAGAAGAAAACAGAACACATTAAGGGCCTAGTCCACCAAGCCGATTCTCATGCGATTTTGCGCCGCAGAGGACTCTTTTGCACAACATTTTGTGAGAATCGCATGAGTATCGGCTTAGTGGACCAGCCCTTTATTCTTTCCAGTGTTATCACAAGTTAAAATGACAACAAATCGATTTCATTTCTTTGACACTGTAGGAGGCAATCTTTCCCTTCCGTTTCATTCTTTCTTATTTCTTCCTCTTGTTCTATCGTTAATGATTACTGCTCTACATTGTAGTCTAGGCTCAGAGTTGAGAGAGTCCCTCCAAACTGAGGGAAAGCCTCACACTGTGAGCCTAGACTTCTGTGATTTCCCTTTTTTGAAGGCCTTGGAGATTTGGTTAGGTTTCTTGTTTAATGTTCAGTATAAGTAGGACCTGTGGATCTAAACAACCTAACTTACCGTAAAAGCTCTAATAGAGGCTGGGTTCCACTGGCCGGCTACTGCTCTCGCTTCTTTGTTTCAGCTACTTTTAGAAGCGGGAGCAAGTAGCGGGAGGTAGCCGCTTCAATTCTAACATATTTGATTTGAAACGGCTTCTTCCCGCTACTTCCCATTACTTCTAAAGTAGCGGGAGCAAGGAAACGGGAGCAGTAGCGGGAGAAGTAGCGCGGCAGTGGAACCCAGGCTTAAATTCTACTAGAGATCTAGTGGGAGGCCCAAAGTGTGGCTTCATTAGGAGGATTGTGTAGCGGCCATATTAAATTTGGATTCGCCTGGAATTATTATTGGACTAATGATACAGTGTAAAAATGGTAGAAAACATATCATGTTCAGCATGGAATATCTAACAGGGATCACATGTAAATAGCCATGTGTTTTACACGTTTCCATAACACAAGATTTCGTCTTTCCCATCATGCATTTGGTTTTTATAGATCATTTACACAAGCTACGATATTAGTGAAAATATCCTTGCAAATTTCCATAAAAATGTTGGCAAATATTTGTATATCAGATTTGAACTGAATCCATCCCAGCATGCACTGTAATAGACATGCGCAGTGAGGCATGTAAATCCCCTATTAGAGCTTTGGCCAATGCAAAATGACCAAAGTGCCAAAATGCCTTGGTACTTGGTAACTCATCTCATCTCATCTCAGGCTGATGATCTGAGGCACTTTCTAATATAGGAAAGAAAAATGGATTACAAGACCTTATGTAAGATCAATACATCAATGTAGCATTACATTCGCATTCTAATTCTCATGTAATGGAATCGTGTTTCAATAAGTTAACTCACTCTTTTGTATTCTTTGAAAAGATTACTATTATTTTTGGCTTGACCCAACTTCTGTTTTCCAACCCATACAGAAATGAAAAGTTAATCCACATGTAATGCAGACATAATGCCCAGGTTTTTAAGTCAAGGGGGTAAACATTGGATGTCATGATGTATACACATGAGCTCTGACACCCCCCACGCTATCCCCTATGTTATCTCACATGAGAACTTGGAATATGGGTCAGAATTTCGGAAAATGTATAATTCAACTTCACCAATTCTCTCAAATAACCCACATTTCAGACGAAAATAAAGTTCAAAATACAGTTCAACCTAACCAAACAGATTGCTAGAATCACTGCAATGAATATACTAGAATTTACCTAGTATTGACCAATTTGCAGCCTAATTTTGCAGAATTTACTAAATGTGTACAGCTGCCAATTCTACATTTTCTGAAAATTTGACCCATATAATTTCATCATTTTATGTCCATGGGGGATCCAGAGTACCAACTCATGCGGCTTGTTTTGCTGTATTTTTCCCCGCCGATACACTCTGGGCTTGTTGTTGTATGGAGTCTTTTGAAGAGGGTTGGTGTTTGGCCAGGTCTGAATTATCTCATAATCAAAGTTGGTGACTCTAGGCCCAAAGTTGAGAGAGTCCCTTCAAACGAAGGGAAAGCTTCTCGCCTCAAACCGCAAAGTGCCATTATAATTCCATTAAGACCGCAAAAAGTCATTATATTCCCATTAAAACGCTGGGTCCTAGGCCAGGAAACCGATTTCTGGTGACTTCGCCCGTATAGACCTGCCGATTGTACATCTTCTGACGACCTAACCCATACTTTTTTTTTATTTATTTATTCTTTTTTTGTATGTATAGGTAACAACCTGTAGGCAACCCATTGCTGAGATATCTGCATATTAGAATAGAGGACCAATTCACTAACAACACAGAGTGAACATAGAATCATTTCACTAACATCGTTAGCTACAGTTACAGTGCACGTACAATGACTCAATGACTAAACACACAATTTAATTCTAATTTTCGTTTTCATACTCATTCTAAACAAATCCACTGACGAATCGTTACAAAACAATGATAATGAGTATTTTTGTGAAATTATGTGTTTTCTGCTCCCATTTAATGGTGAGTTCTATATGATAACAGTTGAGGCTACCAGCAAATGTTTGATATTCCATTATACTATATTATCCCAATCATGGATTTTCCTCATGGACCCCATATGTGATCCGTTTTAGGAAAATGAGCCATAAGTCGCAAAATATGGATTTTGAGATATCACCATATTTCAAAAGAGGAGATCAAACTGATTCCAATGATAGTAAACACTCGGCCAACTTATATGTATTTCTATAATTTAAGTTTGATATTTTAATTTTGAAAAAAAAAGTTTGCAATGTTTCTATATGGGTAATTACCAGTAAAGTAACTAAATATACTCCATACCAAGGCCTTCAAAACGCAAGAATATATTTTATATAATGTCCAGAAACTTGGTACATGGATTGATATGACTATAAGTGCTAAACCCTAAGAAAATCAGAACATTTCAACAAAGCGATCTTGTGATGAAAACCCTTTGAAATATGTATGAATTTTGCGACTTGTGACTCATTTTCCTTTAACACATCACACATTTTATTAGACTACCTTAGCTAGGATGTTTGGCTGGTTGGCGTTTACCAAGTTTCTCTCCAATACACAAAGACCGCCCGAGTACGAACACACATACAATATGGTCAGATTTTCAGAAAATGTACAATTCGTCTTCACCAATCCTCTCAAATAACCCCCATTTAAGACAGAAATGAGCTTCAAAGTGCAGTTTAACATAACAGAACTGATACTTTAAATCAATGCGATACCAAATATACTCAGATATACCCAGTATTCATAATTTTCCAGCCTAATTTAGCAGAATTTACTACATGTGTAGAGCTGCCAATTGTACATTTTCTGACAATCTGACCCATTAATTAAGAAGCATTGTTCTAACGGTCTCCTGTGGGTCAGATTTTGGGAAAATGTACAATTGGCAGCTGTACACATTAGTAAATTCTGCTAAATTAGGCTGCAATCTGGTCAATACTAGATCAATTCGACTATATTTGGCATTCTATTGATTCTAGCAATCTTTTTGCTTAGGTTGAACTGTATTTTGAACTTAATTTTCGTCTGAAATTTGGGTTATTTGAGAAGATTGGTGAAGTTGAATTATACATTTTCTGAAAATCTGACCCATTAATGAAGAAGCATTGTTCTAACCGTCTCCTCGTGTATTGATGCGCAGATTCTGCCTGGGACTAAGGACCGATCCCCCACGTCTGGTACCAAGAAGCCGGTGTCACCACCTGGAGGCTTGGCGGGGAACAACAGCCTGACGTGTCTCATCAATGAGAAGGACTTGTGTCTGTTCGGGAAGCTGGGTGACGGCTCCTTCGGTGTTGTTCGGAAAGGCGACTGGACCACACCATCAGGATGCAAAGTAAGCTATTTTTTTCTTTTTCTTTTATATTAAAATTAAGGCCTATCACATTTAAAAATCAAGATACACAGAAAAAAAACCCCCGCAAATATCCTACTCTCATGCGTTACCTCTGGCACGATTGCTAAAGTATTACTATAATCTAATAAAGAAAAAGACAAAATACACGAAATAATAATTAAAAACTAAAACTTGACGGAAATTGTTAATTACGAATATCTTGGTTTATATAACATAGCCCGGAACCACCTTATCAAGTGTTTATTACCTGATGAGGTCTGGGCATTATATTAAAGGCAAACGCTACTATTCACTGCCCCGCCCCCCTTTACCATATACCAAATCTACGGGCATTTTACGCACTATTCCTTTAGCATTGCAGTCTATGAGGAAACGGCCCATTTTGTCACATTTTATAGAATAAAACAAACAATTAATGGCTACTCCTACTGTCCCAAAATTTTCTACACATACAGTTCAGGTTATATACTACAGATAAAAAGGAAAAAAAATATATGTCATCGCGTTCGATTTTTTTTTATAGCTGTCTGAAATAGACATGTTTGGGAAACAGAGCTAGCTATGGGTACTCTCAGTTGTACCCAATTAGCATGCAAGCCTATTGGGAAATGCTGCATTTTCCTTTCACGGTTTTGGGAATAAAACAAAAATGGATACTCTAAATGTCCCAGAATTTTCTACACATATAGTGCAGGTAATATTCTACACAAATATAGGGAAAAAAATGTATGTCATCACATTAAAAAAATAATTGTAGCTGTCTGAAATAGACATGTTTAGGAAACATAGAACACTTTGAAAGCAGCAGATTTTTGGGTTGTCAGCCATGTTTCAAAGCCCCATAATTCAGAAACTAGCACGGTGACCCATTAATTTTTTTTCAGTTTTAAGAACACAAATACTTCAAAAATCATATACTAAAGAATCAGAAAAATGACATTTATTTTCACTGGGGAGGAAAAAAAATTGTTTTTATAAAAATGGTGAAAAAAATTGAGTTTTTTCGAGTTTTTAATTTAAAATTCACATTATATATTTGTTGTTTTCAAAATAAAAATAACAATGCACCCTATAGAAAAGAGGCATAGAATTATTGGCCAAATAATACTCTCTCTAAAACTGTTAATTTTACTTAAATTGAGTGAATATAAATAGTAAATATGAACTATGAAGTTGAGGTACTGCAAAATGGGCCCCCTTTTTGGTTGTCATTGGTACTTTTGAGATGCCAAATTTTGAAGCACTGTAATTCAAAAATGAGCACGGCGACCCAATGATTTTTTTCCATCCTTATGACCAGAAACACTTCAAGAATCAAATACTAAAGTTTCAGAAAAATGACATTTATTTTCATTTTCCACTAGATAGTAGCGTTTGCCTTTAAACTTGAGATATCTCCTATGGTGGGATATTACTATCCAAAAAGTACCAAACGTATAGATACTAAATAAATCCCAGTATACACACAACCAAGATGAGTGAGGAAAGAATAAATGTATTTTTGTTTTTTAATTAAGTAAAAAACAATGAATAAATGATAAGTATTCCCTGGCGAAGGAGAATCCAGTCCGAAACGTTTCAATCACCAACCACCAATCTTCATCCGTCCATATTTCTTAAAAATAAATTGAATTAATGGTTAATTAAGGTTAATTTAAAATCTACCTGCCCACCTCCAAATTCCACCTACCCAGTAGTTTCAGACCCCCTTTACATTGACATCTTTATTTCATTTTATTTTTGATATTTTTATTGGCCATATTTCATTACAAATCATTTATTCATATTCGTTTCAAAACATAACAGACAGAGCTATTATATTTCGTGCGTTGCCCATACGTTATAATGTCAGAGTAAGTTGTGTTTGGTTAGGTTGAACTTTCTTTGGTATTTCAATCTTGAAGTAAGTCCAAAATCATTAGAATTAGAGCGAGCGTTCACGTTTTCTTTCTTTTTATTCATTAAAGGCCGCTGTAATATGTTTGACTGATTTGTCTTGCAGGTATCTGTGGCTGTAAAGATCCTGAAGAAGGACGCGCTGGCCATGCCTGGAGCCTTTGAGGACTTTGTGAAGGAGGTGAACTCTATGCACTCCCTCGACCACCCCAACCTCATCCGCCTCTACGGGGTCGTCCTCTCCTCCCCCCTCATGATGGTTAGTACTACTTCTCTAACTTACCTATTTACCAAGCAAACTTACATATGGGTCAGATTTTCAGAAAATATACAATTCACCTTCACCAATCCTCTCAAATAACCCACATTTAAGACAGAAATGAACTTCAAAATGCTGTTTAACATAACAGAACTGATACTTTAAATCAATGCGATACCAAATATACTCAGATATACCCCAAATTTATCATTTTTTAGCAGAATTTAGCAGAAATTATTAAATATGTAGAGCTGCCAATTGTACATTTTTGAAAATCTGACCCATATATATATTAAAGTTGGATGTGAAATTTAGTATTCCTATAGCTTTTTTTATTATTGTCTAATAGGAGGAAAACTCTTAAAAAAACTTCCATATTGTGTCTAGTATATTAGTATATAGTGTCTCTAATGTTAACTATTCGAACTTGATGTTAATTATGTTTAAAACCGATGTCAAATATATTCAAATTACTTAAAAAATTTATTGAAACTATTGTAACAATGACGGACAATTTTAATGGGTTCTATGAAAATAGCATGAATTTGTAACTTGACCCAATAAAATTTATTACAAAAAAGTTACATTTAAAATAAATAATGAGGTTAATACGGCTTGGATGCGATATCCAAGTAACCAGAGCACCCCTTGTTGACGTCACCATGACATCACCAAGGGTACGAATGACGTCTTAGTAACCCACGTCTGAAGAATGTGACGTTCTTCAGTTGCATGGTAGCTTGAACGGGGGAAGGAAGCGTGCTTGATTCGTTTAAATAAAGTTACATATGGGTCAGATATTTAGAAAATGTACAATTCGCCTTCATCAATCCTCTCAAATAACCCACATTTAAGACAAAAATGAGCTTCAAAATGCAGTTTAACATAACAGAACTGATATTTTTAATGAAGGCGGTACCAAATATACTCAGATATACCCGGTATTCATTATTTTTCAGCCTAATTTAGCATTGTTTCCTAAATGTGTAGAGCTGCCAATTGTACATTTTCTGACTATCTGACCCACAATGTAACGGCCATCAGTAATGGATATGTGACATTAAGAGACATTAATTATTTTCTGATTACATTGGCGAGGTGAATTGGGCACCGCTGTCACCCATACCGACTCCTTCAACACCAATAATTTGGAAATAATATCTCATGAAATGTAGAAAGAAAGAAAGCTTCAACACCAATAATTTGGAAATAATATCTCAGGAAATGTAGAAAGAAAGATAATTTGGAAATAATATTTCATGAAATGTAGAAACAAAGAAAGCTTCAACATCAATACTTTGGAAATAATATCTCATGAAATGTAGAAAGAAAGATAAAAAAAGAAAGATAAAGAAAGAAAGAAAGTGTACTACTGTAGTAAAAATTCATATAATAATGTGGAAATAAAGTTTACTAGCAAATACCCGTGCTACGCTACGAAGAATTGCACTTTTCTCTTTCAGAATTAATATTATAGATACCATACCATACCATCATAATAAATATTCTCCCAAATTAGTATACAACATGTTAGATATTCACATATGGTTGTATCTTAGACTTTATTCCATACTCAAAAACAATGACAAAAGTAGTCTGGGGCCAAAAATGTAACCGTCACTTATGAACATGTTTTTTGTGAAATAAACAACCCGTTGGGCTCCATTGAATTATAATAATACTCTTCCAAATAAGTCTATTTTCGCCCCAGTAAATGATTCCATGTCTCAGAAATTTTGTTTTTGTTTTTGCAACAGACTTTACTCAAATACTTGCCTTCTTGGCTTTTACATTTCTTAGACATGATTAAATATGAGAAAAATATGAATGTGACAATGTAAGGAACCTGAGTATTACACATAAGTACCAGCCATAGTAATTACAAAATTAACTCCATGGTGTTAACATCGCAGATGCACAGACCTTTTTTTTTTCTTTTTTTTTCTTTTTTTTTTATTCGATTACAGGCCAAAGACATTTAACAAATATGAAAATTCCAGTGACCTTTGTTGAGATGTATTATTTCACAGCTTAAGGATAACGAGATTGTGTCTCAGAAAATTTGTTAAAGTTTCAACTTGTTGTTGTCCAGGTAACGGAGCTGGCGCCGCTGGGGTCGCTGATTGACCGGCTGCGACAGGACGGCCATCGCTACCTCATCTCCGTACTGTGTGAGTACGCCGTACAGATCTCTACCGGTATGGCCTACCTAGAGTCTAAACGCTTCATTCACCGCGACCTGGCTGCCCGCAACGTCCTCCTAGCCAGCGGAGACAAGGTAGGACTAGTCTAGGCTCAGACCCTATGATCTCATCCCTTCAAACTAAGGGAAACTGACCGCAAAATCTCATTAAAATTCCATAATAGTGTAGGGTTCAGTGTTCGATGTTTTTGTGAAGCACAGCGGAGACAAGTTAGGTCTAGGCTCAGACCCTATGATCTCATCCCTTCAAACTAAGGGAAACTGACCGCAAAATCCCATTAAAATTTCATGACAGTGTAGGGTTCAGTGTTTGATGTTTTTTTGTGAAGCACAGCAGAGACAAGGTGGGACTAGACAGTCTAGGCTCAGACCCTATCTGATCCCTTCAAAATAAGGGAAACTCATCAAAAAATCCCATTGAGAGTTTAAGTCGCCAGAAAATGTACAATTCACCTTCACCAATCCTCTCAAATATCCCAAATTTAAGACTAAATGAGGTTAAAAATAGAGTTCTCCATAACAGAACAGATTGTTCAATCCAGGCAATACCAAATATACTCAGACATACCTGGTATTTATAATTTTTCAGTCTGATTTGGCAGAATTTACTCGATTTGTAGAGCTGCCAATTGTACATTTCCTGACGGTTTCAGTCTTCATTATAAACTATTCTTCTCTAGCAAATTACCTCAAAATTTAGAAAAAATGACTTTAAAAAGTCAGAGCTTTGACCCAATACAGCTGTGTTCATAGATAAATTCTGTGATTTGTTTTGAGTCTCCTGAATATTGTTTCATACCCACATTTATTTTCATATGTATATTACATTCCCTGGGTCTATAGATCCAATATGTGATCCGTTTTAGGAAAATAAGTCATGAGTCACAAAATATGGATTTTGAGATATCACCATATTTGAAAAGAGGGGATCAAGCTGATTCCAATGATAGTAAACACTAGGACACCTAATAAGTATTTCTATATTTTAAGTTTTATATTTTATGTTTGAAAAAAAAAAAGTTTGCAATGTTTCTAGATAAGTAATTACCAGTAAAGTTACTAAATATACCCCATATGAAGGCCTTCAAAACACAGATATATTTGATGCAATGTCCTGAAATTTGTTACATGGATTCATATGACTATAGGTGCTAAACCCTCTTAGAATCAGACCATTTCAATGAAGAGATCTAATGGGAAAAAAACACTTTGAAAAATATCAATTTTGCGACTTATGACTCATTTTCCTAAAACACATCACATATATAACCAAATTTCCTCAAAATTGTCAAATTCAATTGGATTCCGAGGAAGTATCTTATCTGTTGAGTGGGTTATTATATAAAGTGGGTTATCACTGGAGTTAAAGGATTAACACTTTATGGGATTAGATTATTGGGAAACTCTGCTGACCCGCTGCCGGGGTCACTTATCTCATTGTTTAAAAGATTACACTGAGGAAGGGAGAATTATCCTTTTCATAGAAATAAATTAGAGGTAACAAAAGATGGATTAAAGGGTCAGATTTTCAGAAAATGTACAATTTGCAAATCAACACATTTAGTAAATTCTGCTAAATTAGGCTGCAATTTGATCAATACAAGGTAAATTCGAGTATATTCGGCATTGCATTCATTCTAGCAATCTGTTTGGTTAGGTTAAACTGTATTTTGAATTTTATTTTCGTCTGAAATTTGGGTTTTTTTTGCCGGGATTGGTGAAAGTGAATTGTACATTTTCTGGTAACTTCACCCTAAAAGTCTTTAAACCATCACATGCCAGCTCACTCTGGGATAGCTGATGGTCTAGGTGAGGTGGTTATTGCTACAGCCTATACAACTTATTACTGGTTAACAAAGTGTGCTACGGTGTGGTTCGCTCTCAGTGCTACCACTGAATGAGTCAAAACGCTCCAGTACGTGACGTCACATTGGTGTCACCCGTGTGACGCAACTGAACACCTGTTACAGGTGATATTATTGGTTATTAATTAGTAACATTACCAAGGCTAGTGTCTGCATGGTGACATTGACATTGTTTTGTCAACAATGTCTTAGTTGATTTTGTAGTGATCTATTCTGATTTGTATTGAATTTTAGATCAGTTGCCTTGTTATTCTTTCTCCTGTCATTAGTAGTTAGTATTAGTAAGATAAGATTTATGTATTGTTAAGGGCCACAGAGGAAATCGGGAGGGTTGAAAATTTGGATTACGTAAGTCCATCATTTTTTATTTTCGGTGTGAGATTATTTTCAAAGTGGCTATGTTTATGACAAAAAAAGGAGGAAAAGAAAAGTATTCAACCGTACACAAAAAAATATTACTGGTTAACATGAATTATTGCTATTTTTCCCTTATTTCAGGTGAAAATCGGTGACTTTGGCTTAATGCGCGCGTTACCCAACCAGGAGGACCACTACGTCATGTCAGAACACAAGAAGGTTCCCTTTGCCTGGTCAGTTTACAGTGTTCTTTTTTTTAATAGTTTACATTGTTCTTAATGTTCCATTCTTGCTCATAAGATAAGACAAGATGATTCTTTATTTGGCATAAAAGGTGTGAAGTTGGCAAAAAGGTTGTGAACTTCACAAATTCCAGTTCATGGTAGTAAATTTCACTGGTCCCTGAAATAAAAACTAATCCAATGACATATGGTTTTCATTGGCTTTCTGGATTCCCCCAACCATGTTCTTTCTAAATCCAAAGTTTAAAAAAAATCCATGATTCCTTCTTTGTTGATTAAACGCTGACATTTACCTTTAATATTTTTCCATTGACATTGTTCTATCCGTGCTGCCCATATTCCCATATTTTTCCATTGTACTTTTCCAAACGAGGTAGAGCTGATGCTCAGAACATAACAATGCATTTGGTTATTATTTGTTTTATAATAAATGTGTTCTCCTTATTTGCAGGTGTGCCCCCGAGAGCCTCAAGTCTCGTCAATTCTCGCACGCCAGCGATGTTTGGATGTTTGGCGTGACTTTATGGGAGATGTTTACTTATGGGGAGGAGCCCTGGCTCGGCTTCAATGGCACACAGGTAGGAGGAGGGCTGCTTTTATAGATTTCCTTTTATATAAAACTAGCAAAGTACCTGTCCTCCGGACGGTCACCCTCTCTCCCCACACTTCCCCCTCTCCCTCTTTTCCCTTTGGCCCCTCCTCTTGTCTTTCATACCTGTTTTTCTCTCTCAACCCCATCTCTGATTTCCCCCCCCCCCCCCTTCCCCTCTTCCTCATGCTCCACCTCCCTGCTTTCTCTCCCTCCCCTCTCTCCTCCCTCTTTTTTCCCTCCCCCTCCCCCTCTCCTATTAGGGCTCCTAATGGGGGGGGGGGTCCTGTGTCGATTTGTCACTCTAAGAATGAGCATTTGTCCCTTGTCCCCATAATCCCATGTCCTTTTGTTGCTGTAATAAAGGGTCTATGTCGTTTGTTGATCATAAGAAATGGCTATTGTCAATTGGTCGATTTTACCCCTTATAGACAAAACGCATAGATATATTTGATACAATGCCCTGGAATTTGTAACATGGATTCATAAGGCATTCATAAGGTACTAAACCCTCTTAAGAATCAGAACATTTCAATAAAGAGATCTAATAGAAAAAACACTTGAAAAATATCAATTTTGCGACTTATGACTCATTTCCCTGAAACACATCACTTTTATATTTGGAGGACCTGCCCGAATCCTTTCACTTATTATCGTCCATGGTGTTATAAATTTTTTTTATTTTTTTTTTATTTCATTTAAGGCCTAACACATTCAAAGGTATCAAAGGTACATGTATACGAGAAAAGAAAAAACGCATTATGTCCTACACGGGTGTCTTCGTGCGTTGCCTCTGGCTACTTTACAGATTTTAGGTTATAAATTATGAAAGAAACAAAGACATTATAACAAACCAAACAGAAAATATGTGAAAGAAAGTACTACGCTTGAAGGGTATTTTTTAGGGTAAACAATCAAGTGCCTTTCTGTCTCTTTTCTCTGTCTCTGTCTCCCTTCTTCTCTATCTCTATTTCCTGGGTATGATCATAAACTGCCTCCCTCTCAGCTCTCCCGCCCTTGATATAACCATCTTAAATGTGTTGATAAGGGCGTAAAGCAACCAATCTCATTCACTCACTCACTCACTCACTCACTCACTCACTCACTCACTCACTCACTCACTCAAAGCATATGATATTTATATATTGAGGTACAACTTAATTGTTGGCAAAGGTCACTCATTTGTATATTCCTGCTTAAATACCATATATCACTCACTCACTCAATGGCTGTTATTATATTGCAGATATTACAGAAGATAGACAAGGATGGGGAGCGGTTATCGCGGCCGGAGCACTGTCCTGATGATATCTACCACTTAATGTTACAGTGTTGGGCACATAGGGCGCCTGATCGACCCACCTTCACCCCGCTCAAAGACTTACTCTGCGAGGTGCGCTTATATATACACTCTTTCTTTATTAGTGAATCAATTTATTTTTTCAATCTAAGATACAAATCTTTGGTATTTGTACTGAAATAATAGCTCATCAGGCCATTTTCCCTGAGTTAACCGGGTCAATGGGGGGTTCAAAAATGGATGAAAAATGCAACCATACTCCTTATTTTGATGTAGATAAAGAGAAAACTTGTATTGAATTTATTTAAAATGTGGAAAATCCATTCAAGACAAGCAGATTGTGTCAGTTTGTCTGAGACAATCTGTCGTGTTTACTTTCCTACCTAGTTATAAGCCGTCAAGGGATGGGGGGCTAGACCCCTGATAAGTAATTCGGTGAAAAGGCCCCCTCTCTCCGTCTCCATTATCTGGAATTTGCTACCTATTTTGAAAAAAAAAATATTTTGCTATCGGTTATGTGTAAAATTTGAAGAAAAAAAATTTATTATTTTTATATATAAAAAATCATCATTCTGATTATTTTTATATAAAAAAAAGGAAATTCTCATTCTGATTCTTTTTTAGTCGGTACCATTATAAATTCCCGAAAATAACCCTTGTATATAAGACTCACAGAGTCTGAA